>VUQS01075930.1:20337-42953 GCA_015108495.1 Heterochromis multidens
TTTTTTCTGTCAGCGCCATCACTACTTTATGTGAGTGAATATGAGACAGTTTTGTGGTCATCATGTAGCATTTTCCTAGGTTACCTGTTCCAAAACTGAGACATACACAGACTGAGCAAGAGGGAAATATTCAGGCAATGACAGAGCTATGCAGAGGAAAAATCCCCTTTTGAACAGCTGTTGGTTACTATAAAACATGAGATAAATGCTAACATAATTGGGATTCCATGATTTCAGAGCGGATTACATAATACTGGTGCACCGTTTAATACTGTATCCTTGAGAACATTTTTTTCTGCCTTCATAATTTTTTAAGCGTAGTTGGTACACGCCCATAAAAATGCAGAATGAGAGTGATTATTTCATAAGTAACGAGGGTTCCAAAGGAAAGCACTGAGAAAACAGGAGATGGAGCTAGAAGAAAGAGTATGAACATGAATCCAAAAGAGCTAACAGACTTCTGTGGTTTAGGCTACTGACTGCTCTGATTTTGGGGTGGGGTTGGAGTAGGGACACTGAAATTTGTCTTAATGAGAGAGTGAGAAAGTGTGGGTGGAAAAGAGCTTCAGAGTAACTGGACACCATTGCTGTTCTTCTCCTGGCCTGCCTTGTCTTCTGCGTGAGCGAGCCAGACAGCAGCCGATGGCCACTCATTCTGCTCTTGGCAACAACAACAACAGCATCATGCACAATGATTGCATGCAAGATGTACTGTATGTGTTGCATCACATTTTAGGCATACAAGCACAGCTCCCAAAAAAACGTTGTAGGCAATGCATCAGTGGCAGTACCACAACAATTTTGTTGACATAGCTTTTTACATTTCTGTAATGTACCTTTCTATTAAATGTATTACATTTGAAGCTCCTGTCACATCATATTACATTTCATACAAATACCACATATTAGTACAGAAAGCAAGAGTGACTGCAACAAGGCCTTATTGTGCCTATCTCTCGCCTGACCTTCTAGTTCTTCTAGTTCAAGAACTTCATAGAGAGTTCTCGTAAGGTTTGTTGATGGTTTTGCTTGGTTTGGTTTGGCTACAACATGACATTTTTATAAATGTGGTGGACAAAGTCACAATTGGACATACAACAACAGAATTTTTCTACACATGCACATGCAACACTGACCAAGATGAGGTCAGTGTCCCAGCTAAATCTCTCTCTGCTCATAAATCAAGGCACAACTTGTCAACAGTGTCCCCTTCATTTGCAAGAATTTGGCTGATATTTCAGAGCTAAGAGTGTTCATGGAAACACTCACAATAGGGGCACAGAGGAACTGATGCCTCAACAACAGCCCTCAAAGGTCTCCAACAAAGCCTTTAGGTAAATTCTTTCACTGTTAATTTTAAGACAGGAATACTTATCTGTACCTGTAACATTCTTTTTTATCTCTGATAGATGCCCCCCAGTTTTAAATGTTCTTTTCATTCAAGAAGCTGTTGAGTGCCAATTTTTAGTTTGTAAGAAAGTTCAGCATTTTGCATTCCATAATCTTTTTTGCAAGTAAAATTTAGGCATGGAAGGTCTGCCAGCTTTTTGTTAAAAATTTACAAAGTTTTTTAGTTTTTTTTCTTTTTCTTTTTTTTGTGAATCTTATTATAGTCTTTGTGGAATGGCGGTGCTTCTCACAAGACTGTAGTGGGAATAACATAATGTATCTTAGTTCATCACTGCACAGTTTTTAGTGATATTTGGAAATTCTTGAGCTAATAACCTTCTTGAAATGCCATGCATCCATGAAATCTCAATCAAAAATTTGTATATATTTTTTTCAGCATCCTGTATGTGAATATCCAGCCTTAAAAAAATCCTGTTTTTTGAAACATCATTATTAACAAAATCTCAAATTCTCCCCTTATTTGAAACCACTGCTGTCCAAAGAATGTCTTTCACTGATATATTTTCTGGCCAGGACTTTACCCTACATGACACTGACCAGAGCAGCGCAGACAAGGGAGGAACATTTCCCTTGTGTGTGTTCATACATGTCCTGCCTGTCAACGGGTGAACCACTCCCAATGATGTCCACAGCATCAGGCCATGTTGACTGATCTTTGCTCCTCTGCCTTGGCCCTGAGTGTCAGGGATATAGACAGTGACCAAACCAACTACACTTTGCCAAGATCCTACAGAACTACACCCTAAAACCACACAATCAGGAGTGGGTCTTGCTCCCACTTTCACTCTATTAGTTTGTGCCACTCAAGGTGACCATGCTGACATTTTACAACAACTGGGAAAGCCTGCTTAACCACAGCAATCTGGAAGTGCATCTCAACTTATGATAACATTTCCTACTTCTCAATTAGTCTTGGGCCAGTATCCTTGTATAACCTTATGGGAAAAATATGCTCTGATCAGCAGAGTTTGGAAGTGAACCAACATGTCCCACCAAATAAACTGGCAGTGGATTGCATACACCAGTGTGCTGAACATCTAAAAGAAAAAAAAAAAAAAGCAATAGGTGGATCCTGATATGGCCAAAGAGCTCGTGTTTTGTTATGAGCTTGGGTCCCAAAGTGATGATCCATGTGAATAGGTTTACAAGTCCTTGGCCTGTTGCATTAAACAAACACAGAAGCTAACCATTCCTGACAGTTGGTGGGGTTTTCATTCTGAACTGGATAAAGACATGAACAGAATATCCAGTGGAACTTCCCTTTCTTCCCTGTGTCTCACACGCATGTTCTGGCCAAAATTTAAGTTATTTTTCATTTCAAGTGAGGAGAATGTCATCATTACAAAACAGGTGCTTTAATGGACTGGAAAAGGGTGAAGCATAGAGTCAGTCCTGCCTGACACCCTTCATTGGCTTTATTATGAGGAGATAGCGTGGGAACTTCGGAAGAATTGACTCAAGTAATAAACAGCTCTTTTGACAGAAATTACAGAACAGATGTGTAGGTGTTGCAGACCAGCAACACGTGGCAGTGAGAAGGAGTTAAGGAGAACGAAGGTGAAAAGGAGAGAAGCCATGAAGATGGTAGGATGGGAGATAGAAAGAACAAAGACAAAGAGAAAGAATATCCGAACAAAATACAGCGAATACTAAAATGTTGTCTTTGCTACCATGTTTAGCTTAAATAACTAGATATCGGTGTATTTGGCTGATGGCCCTAAAGTTGATCCTCTGGCTACCCAAGGTGCAAACATGAATTGCATGCATGTAGAAAATGTTTTGGCTGTCACATAGCCAGAAGTACGCTACAGCCCTTCCAGGATATGTCAACTGAACAATTGAATAATTGACAAAGCCTGAAGTCTTGAAGGGCCAAACATTGTGCCGTTTTCCATCCAAAATATGTATCTGGAAAATATGAGGAAACGTCTGCACAGTTCAAATACCATTTTTAATAATGTCCAGACTGAGAGCCATCTAAAACCAGAGCGGCAATATATTGATGAGGTCATTCTCAATTTTTTAAAGCCGTAAATTATTGACGCTTGAGTCGAATGGATGTTTTAACTACATAAAGTCATCTTAACAACAGAAGTCTACAGCTATCAGTTCTGTGAGACTGCACAGTGGTGCCTTGAGCTAAATGGTTATGTCAGCATGTTACCCAGCTAACCATAAAATGCTAATAAGCTGCTGCTAAGCAAGTATATTATTTAGCATATTAACAAGCAAAATCTTGTTCATTTGTACTATATACAAAGCATTGCTGAGGGTGAGAATATGAAATGCTTTACAGGTATTTAGTCATAGACAAGCCTGTGGAAGTTTACCTATTGTTTTGTTTCAATCTAATGGTGACGCCAGATGCAAAGTTAGGAAATCACCAAAGTGACTAAATTCATGTGGAGTTGAACATGAATGTCCATACCACATTTAATGCGAATCACAAGTTGCTGGGATTTATTCTCCGGATGCAATGACTGTCTATACAGAGTTTCATGGCTATCCGTGATATATGGGTGGCCATGAAATCTGGGATTTGTAGTCCATGCATTCATCCATTGTCATCCCCTTGTTTACAAGGGTCAACTAGGAGCTGATTCCAGCTGATATCTGCGCGATGTGGGCTAATACAGGGAGAAAAAACAATCATTCACACTCACACCTATTCTTATGTCCAATTTAGAAGACAACCAATGGACCATTTTTTTAATGTAGACAAAAGCGTTGGACCAGTTGACCAACAGATAGCCCACTACCCCAGCTAAAAAATTATACATGTTAAAAAATCCACTCAAATTAATTAACACATTTTACATTACATGATGACTAGTCTGGATGATCAGCAAACATAACAAAGACATATGAAAATACAGAGGGTCTGACCTGGGAGGACACGGTTGGGTGTTGCAGGGCATCAGTCCAGTAGCTGGTCTTGATCTGGGATTGCAGTACGACACGTTCACCTGCACTTTCAAGTCTTTGTAGCATGCTGACTTGGTGTTCATTTGGCCTGTATGGGTTTTAGATCAATAAATTTAGAAATATCATCTTTAAAGACTACAGTTTTCATTTTGAGTCTGTCTGCTATTTAACTACTATAAAATCAAAAAACTACACAATGGAAGATGGAACTACACCTACTTCTACACAAATAAATGCTTTTGTCTCTCTAACAAATGTGCAAAATGCTTATTTCAAATCAATTCACTTTTCTTTATTAAACTAATAATCATGTTTGACTGAGGTGGTTTCAGCATTGGTGACTTCTGGCACAATTGCAAATCTGTGCTGTTTAATTTAAGTAAAGCTGAAATCACAGGTTAAAAGATCCCTTTGGTTATTAACTTAGGCAAAGTCAGTCTGCACATCTGAGCTCATATAGGTCACTTAGTCAGTCACACTCTTTAATAAACTAAAAGACTCCCAACTCATCACAACCTGCAATCAGTTTTCATAGAGGTGGAGGTGGCTAGGGGGAACTGCAACAGACCAGGGCAGACAACTTTAACCTCCAGGGTCAATCAATAGGAGTTCTACACTAAGAGCTTTGTTCACAGTGATGACGCTAAGCAAGTGCACATGCACAAATACACCCATGCCTACACAGTGCACCCTTGTTCCTCAACCTCTGGCCACAAATTACCTGCCCAGGGGACAAAGGCCACTGGTCACAGGCATGTATGTGTGTGCTTGCTTTGTGTGTGTGTGTGTGTGTGTGTGTGTGTTTGTAATAGCAGGTCTCCAGCTGAATAAGAAGAGGTCCCACCAGTTTGAACCAAGAGCCTCTAATGTCCCCTCAGTAATGATGGGAACTCTCTCGTCTCCATTTAACCTGGAGCTAAAAGCCTGATTATAGGTCAGAGAGGCCAGAACTGAGCTTTAGGCTTTGCTCACTGATCTACAAATTATCCTCTTCATGTATGGTTTTACCAAGATCAAGATTAGAGGTGATGCATCCTTTTTCATCAGTGCAGCAGATTTTGAATTGCTTTTTAAAATGTTAAATCTACAGGAAAAAAAACAAACAAACAAAAAAACCCATAGTTTTCCTAAATTAAAAAAAAAAAAAAAATGTTGCTTGTACCTCTAGCACAAGTGGTTGAGCAATGGGAGCGTATAATAGCCCATGTATAATTGTGCTTAATGCGATTCTTCATCAGCTTCTCATCAGCTTTCTTTAGAGTGTATTCCCAATGCACACCTGGATTCCAGCCCCGCAACAATACCTAAAGGAAAAACAATAAGTTAGCAAGTAAGTCATAAAGGAAAAATGCATGTTACTGAGAATGGCCTATTACCTCTATGACTAGAGTCTCATTAGTAGGACCGGATGATATGAGACTCTCTGGTCTGTTATATGGTCTTTTGTACTCAAAAATTGCTCCAGCAATGGGGTGTCGGCCTGGCCAGTCCACCGTCCAGTGGCCATTAAGGTAGTATCGTCTCTGTGTGTCCCTGACAGCCAGGTAGGAGCTGGATGTATTCAGTTCAGTCACACGGATACTCCGAGCTCCGGCTGGGATGGTTACCACCGCATAGTACTCTGGGGAATATTACAAGACGTTAAACAAGAACTAAAAGCATAAAAAAAACCTACAGTCAACAAAACAAAATACTAGTAATATGAACTTTGATATCAAGCTATACAGATTTTATGATAGTGAGTATATTATAGAAGTTTTAGTGGACAGGAAATTGCAGCTTTTGTGGGACATAAAAACAAATCCATAGCTTTTAAAATATTTCAAATAAAACCACTAAAAACCAATGAAGTAAATAATTTATTTGTGACCTACGGTTAGTAAAATGCTGCTTTGTGTACTGTCCTTTGTAAATCTTGCAGGTGGAGTTGTCTCCTTTACACACCCCACAAACATCGGGCACAGCTGTGGAGCCTAAAACACGGTCACAGCCAACTCTCTATGGAAGAAAAACATCAGTGCTTCTTGATGACAGTGTAGATTATACACATAAATACACAAGACTGCGTCATACTGCGCATTCGATTACAACATTTGAAAACTACCAACATTTATTATGTATGTGGTGACAGGTCAATATTTTATTATTCATTATGTCTAAAGTAGCAGACAGCAGGACAAAAAAAGTGTCTATTGATGTTCCTTACTGCTTACATCCATTCTCAAACTTCATAGCTCCACTTCAAAGACCTCACACACCACATACATAAATGTGGCACTTTGACAGCAATGTTTGGTCACATCGTGTTACTTTCTGACTGCTTAACATTTAACATTACCTCACACAGTCCATCAATACAGACATTAGAGCTGTCCAGTGAGCAAAGTGTCCCATCCTTAACTTTGCTGGCCAAGGCAAAAAAGAAATCATAACCTTCAGCAAAGCAGTAGAGCTTACACAGATCTTGATCTGGAACAAAAGAAAGTAACCACAAAAAAGTCCTCTTTTATCATTTCAAATAACCTTTTGCCATGAGTATTTTTTTTTTACTTTAACAGGAAAACTCTCACCGTCCACTCTAGTGTATGGTCTCCAAGTGTAGTACCACCCTCTGAACTGTTTGCCGTTGAATTCAGCACACTGTTGTGCTCTGTAGTCAATGGTGTTCCGAGGACAGTCCTCGGTATTGCAAAGTTTGTATGACCTGGAGGAACCTTCGCAGAACTTCCCCCCATATGCCGGTCTAATGAGATGGATGTAAACATGTAGAATTCAAGCGTTTTCTACATAAAACTCATAATAACGTGATTAACATTCAGTATTTTATGGATTTTCTTTGTGATGCACCAGCTTCTTCTTCTGTGTGTGCTTGCATGTGTGTGTTGACACCCCAAACACCAGTAATAGAGTGCAAAGTATTGAAATAATTTGATTCATTATGGAAATAAAACACTTAATATTTTTTATTATCTGTAGAGTTAGTGAAATTCAAACTGTGCTTTAATACAATAACACTGAATGCTCTTGTCTGCTAATGACTACTCCATGAGTATGCTTCCCTCCATATGTGGATGTGTATTAGTGTGCCTTTGTGAAGGCTTCTCCAATCACAGGTGTATATCCTCGGGTTATGTTCCTAAAAATCCCTTCCATGGGACAAAAACACCTTCTACAAGCTCTCCAAATGCTTCTCTCTTGCTCTCTCTCTCTTATGTTCTCTCCTTTCATATCTCTGCATTTCATCTTTCACTTTTTTAATCCCTTTTCTGTCATCTCCCCTCACCGCCCCTCCCTTTTCCGCTTCATTCCACTTGCCTGTCTTTGTCCTTCTAACCCTTCACCACCATCTTTCCTTTCCTTCTCTTTCTTTCTCCTCATCACTCTCTGTCTAATTTAGGTCACCACTTGTCAGGATCTTGGCATGACATGATAAAAAGGAGGTCCCGGCATTTGGAATAGGGGCCCCTTACTGGCTGACAGTGCAAATAATCATGAGTGACTGATGAGTTGGTGGCTAAGTGAGCAGATAAGTGACAGACCCGTGTGAGTAATCTTCACTATTTTAATCACATTTCTTAATATACTCTTGGCCCTTAGTCAAACAATCAGAGGCACAACAGGCCATCCCTGTACCAAGTCTCTGCATATTATAGAAGAAATGATAAAACTAGAAAACTATACTATACCTTTCAATAGATTTTCTCAGGTAGCAAAAATATTTTAAATATTGGAGAAGCTATATGCTGCTTTTGTGCTAACTGCCTATCGGCAACACAGACACAGGAGGTTTTGGGTATAGCTGATGTTACTTGAAGACATTTACAGTTTTGTAATGCTTGTTTGTTAGAGGCTGTTGCTGTGTCTTTCTGTACCTGGGGTTGTTGCAGTGCCTCTCACGGTAGGTAACACCGCTCTCACAGCTTCTAGAGCATGCAGACCAGGAGGACCACTCTGACCAGTGGCCGTGCTGTGGCCTTGGACCCTCATCACCCTGTTTCACACACTGGCCCCTACGACACCACTGAAGGGAATGGAAGAGGATTAATATATGGGAGAGACAGAAGATGCAGCAGACTGGAGGTCCAAACAGATACAAACTCTCAAAACGAGACCCTTTAATCTTCATCACGAGTGATCATTCTCCTACATGAACTCACACAGAATAAGAGTGCAGCCCTGTCCAACTTTGCCCTTTCTCATATGTAGCATGTGACATGCATTCTCAATTTGAATTTCAGTGAGGGTGCTGCCTAGGTAGAGTGTGCTGGAATCATTAAACGATCACAACTTGCTGGCTACAAATTCACCGGACCAGTGCTATTCTAACATCTGTGCAAATCAGTGCAACCGAATATCACACAGATTTTGCACAGAAGAGCTGTAAGGTTAAAATCTGTTTAATGCTCAATTTGATTGCACTGGGAATTTGCCTCCTTACATCCACCTTTATCAGATCAAGATATTACTTTCAGGTTTAAAAGTGGTCCAGTCCTGGTTACATCTTCACAGTCTACCAGTGAAACCTCTATGACATTTTCAAGGTCATCTCATGTCCTTTCAATTTTAAAAGACCAATTTCTCTTTCAACCTGATCTCTGGTGGACTGAAGAGCCATGTGCATACAGTGTTACTAGTTGCTTCTGACCAAGCAGCTTTCCAGCAGTAAATAGTGCCAAATATGTTTCTGAACTTCTTTGGACTGCATGAGATGATGGTGATCATACAGGGAATACTCAAATGCTACAATCAAGTATTGCACACTGTACTTGCAATTTACATCAAAGACAGTGATTAACCAGTCACAAGTTCCAAAGCACTTCTTCTCCCAGAATTCCACACATGCAGAATACATACGCGGTATTGCACGAGTTGTGATATGTCATACATACATCGAACATATGCAGCTGTTCTTGTTCTCACTATGTGAACAAGAACTGCACAAGAGGCCACAGACCCACACGCCAGCATATGCAGACTCATGCACACCTCTCCAACTAATCTCATGGTCCTTGACAAAGAACTAGAACAGCTGATTTCCCCTCAGTTTTCCCCCTGCGGCTGAGTGCCACAGATTCCTATGTGAGGCTGTCAGTGTTTGTGCTCAGTTAATTTTCCCGTGGAGGGAGAGAGCGAGATTAAACCATCAAGTTTAATATATCGAGAAGCAAACGTTGATGAGAGGCTGTCAGGGGAGTGAGGGTAAGAGAAAGAGCAAGCCTCGGGGGAGAATCATCTTGAAAAGAAGAAAGAAAAGAAACAAAGAATAAATAAAGAGCACAGATTGCTTTTTGGATCCAAGCCAATTGCATATTTCTGCCACATCAGCAACAAACGAACTGCAGCTGCTCCCTGAGGTAAAAGAAGGAAGGACAGAGTGGTACCTAGAGCAAAAAAAGAGCGTTTTCATTTACACTGCCCTGTAAATGTACTAAATCAGAGTAAAGTTGCTGACTCAGCTTGCAAATAAATTCAATAGTTCATACTGGGACACAAGGGAATTGCTATCTAAAAAGAAGCTGTTAAAAGAAGTACAGTATCACTCAGTTCAAGCCACGTGTTTTCAAATAGTTAGACTTGGTGGAAGTATTAACACTACAGAACACTAAAAGACTCAATAAATGTTACTTTTATAAGGCTATCCACATCATTGTTGCCTTTTCAATGTATATATCGCTATGACTCTTTGTCCTTTGCAGCTTACTGACTTAAAGGTCTGTGGTATCCCTCAGAAGAAGAATGTGTTTCCCTTTTTACAAGCTCTGCCCCTCTTGTACTTTTACACACTTGATAATGTAAAGAAGCACAATTCCAACAAACTGCTAGGGCAACTGTTATGCAAGGAGGAAAATTTGCTCTGAGAGTGAATCCCCTCTTTTTCTTTAGTTTGTGCACATATCAATCTATAAATGCGGAGCAAAACGCTCTTACTGGATTTTGTTACTGTTGGATGATATTTTTTCACCAAAACTGAAAAGAAATGTGTGAGGCTTTTGTTTAGAGCGTCTTTGTGGATTTATTTGGTGAGATGTTGCTATAGAACAGTGTACTGACACCACTCGAGGGAAAAAAACAAACAAACAAACAAACAAAAAAAAACACCCCACATGCTATCTTTTTTAACAAAAAAGGCAAAGTTTGCTTAAAGCCATATCAATTGTAGGAACATTTTGGCTCCTCTGGCTATCAAGTAACAAAGGTTATCTTAGTAGTGATGTGACTAAAAGACAACTCTATGCCCTGAATAGATGGTGCATTTTTTTTCCAACTCACTAATGACATTTTGAAGAAGGTATCTTCATATTCCTGCTAGCTGCTGGAAGTGTCTTTGGTAAGACCACTTGAATTGCCTCAAAGGAAATGGATAAAAGAATCCAATAGAAGTCAGTGACTCCCATGCCACTCATGTGATGCCATTCTTGAGGTAAAAAGGCCTGTGAGTGTCAACCCCTTTAACACACACATCGACATACACGCACACGCGCACATGCACTAAATCATGTGGTAAGTCACCATATCGGGGCCGCAAGCAGAACCTTCAGCAGCTGGCATGAATTTGGTCTCGCACTTCCTCCCAACACGGTGGCACCACAGAGCCTTGCAGATATCCTGGAACAACAAAAGAGAGAGAGAGGCAAAGTAACTTACATGGAAACCCTAACTTGCTTCTTGCTCCAGATTTGAGAAACTGGATGATCATGATCCTCCTCACAACAGCTGTAAACAAAGCTAGCAGTGGGAAAAATGATAACTTGTAATACATTTTGATTTTGCCTCTTGAGAGCTAATGAAAAATGTCAAAGGAATCTTGCTGAATCAGCGACTGTATGAATAATGATCTTCTGGAAAGCTTCCTGTGTGCAACAGTCATGGATCTCCAAAATATTTATGCTTCAGTAGCTAGGATAAAGACATCAAGATCAATACATGAAATCTGGCCTAAGTGGTTCCAACAACATCTCTGTTGTGGAACAACATAGCAATCTTCAGCTTTGACGATGTGAAACACCAAAGTGAAGAAGTTAAGCAGAACTTAAAGATTAGGACAAAGTATTAACAGGGTACAACTGCCTTACCAAACTTACATGATGTAATGGCTGCGTTTCTCATCCGTTAAAGATTCAGATGGGAGCACTGGCCTGTTTCCCTGCTCGCATTGCCTGAGAAACACGGCCTGCTGCTTTTTAACATGTCTATTCTGCTGCTATTTGAATGACTATATCAGATTTTGACAGCTCAGTGCAGATGCTGACAGACACCTCAGTCTCAGCTTGCTGCTGCCAAGAGCCACCATGGAATTCATCCCGAGGACTATTTGTCCATCTGTTTTGCTTGCTCAGGCCTTTTGTAGCAGCAAAAAATGACAGAGGGGTTAGCGATGGGAGGAGAGACTGAGAAAAATGATGGACAGTGTGTCAGAGACTGAGAAAGAAAGAAAAACACCTATAAACATTATTCGCTTTTTCCTATAGAATAACCCGTCCCTATCTAACCATGCACACCACAGAGAGTATCATTTGTTCCCTTTAGCGGTACCTTATCTTGACAACAGCTGCCAAAAAGTTTCATGAAAAATGAATTCATTACACAATGAACTGCACCGCTGAGGCTGATTCTTGTGTTTTTTTATGAGTAACAAGTACTTGGAAAGACAGCGAGCGTAATGACTGTTTGGAGATTTCTCAGTCCTGTGCACCTTGCTGCTACCAGGTGCGCAGGCATATATGTTATAAATGTAATAATCCATGAATGTTCAGACGTTTAGATAAGCACGCAAAGGAGGACAGCATGTGTATGAGAGCTTAGGTTCAAAGCTAGCTACTACTGGCATTGGCATTTCCTAACTAGAGCATGAATAAAAAAGACACTTGCTTTGAGTCCCATTCTCAGATGTGTACAGAAGCAGCTATAACATATTTGATAACATATTTGATAAATATTGCAGTTACTTTATTACAAAGCATTAAATCTGCATCTTGCTTAACTGGTGATCATTTTAGGCAATGACTTCTTCCAGATGAAGACAATTTGCTGCATAAAAAAATGATACAGGAACAAGACAGGTTTAAGCATTGTTAGAATAAATGAATACAAAACATAATAAATGCAGTATACATAATATCTGAGTTGCAGACTGGCCCACTTGACCGCAATAAATGGCAACACTTAAAGTTCTCCTGTGCTTGGCTAAATGCTATGGTGTTACAGTTATACATATCTACCTGACTGAAGGTAAATATGTTTAGCAGTGTATTTTATAAATAAGTTCACATTAATCTGTAAGAGGGACTGTGACAAATACGAACTCCTAAAGTCTGTGGGGGAGATGGTTGGTTTAACTTTGTGTGTTTTCACTACCCTTAAGGTAGTTCAGAGAACTTTATAGAGAACAGAGAACAGAGCACCCTTGCCTGAATTGTTCAAACAATACAGGTGCACCTTTGGCTCAAGTGAGGTTCAGGTGGGATACTATATTTGGAGACTGATGACAATCAACACCTTCACAGGGTCCTTCAATGTCAAAGTAATTAAAACCCTATTTGGATTATCTGGCAGAGTATTTCAAACGGCAAGATCAGCAGTAATGAGACAATGGGAGAGCAACAAGGAGAGATTCCCATTGGCAATGCTCCAGTGTATATTTAGTCATCTGTCCCAGTGAGTACAGTATGTCATGGGCAGCATTCTAAGTCTCAGTCTTTGTGTGTACATGCATGTGTGCATATACACACAAGGGTATGTAACCCTGATCAGTTTCTCTTTTCCTTCCTCTTTTGATTTCATTTTTCCTCTACCTCATTCACCCCATCTCACTCTCGCATTCTTTGACTTTTTTTCCTAAGTAACAACACATCATTGTTAAAAAAGTATCAAATGCTCACATTCTAGTGGATGTACCCATAAAGCTCCTGACTGGGATTTTTAAATTTGCGTGGGGTGGCATAAGGGAGGCAAAATCAATTTTTACCTTCTTAAAATCAAGGGTGCAGAGTTTGGCCTTCTCCCCAAACTGCCATTTGCACTGTGTGTCTGCATCGTACAGCTCGCCAGGCAGCTTCTCAGGGTACTGATACTCCGTGATTGCTCTGGGTTCATCTGATAGGCACAAAGCCTGGGCAGAACTAGAGAATTTGATAGGGAGATAGCAAAGAAAAAGCACAAAAGAGTTAAGTAGCTGGCATATGAGACTGCCTGCTGTGCACATAGAAATTCCAAAAGCAAGCATCACTCCACGTGTTCCATTGTTCCCAACACAGTGACAACTGTAAAGTGTAGCCATGGTAACATAACAAGTTGCCAAACTCAAAACCTAAGGGTAATGTTTTAATGCATCAGACACTCAATTATGACAGACATAAAAAGTCCTTGCCCATATCGCTCATAACACCAGCAGGGGGTTTCCAGTGCTAACTGATATCACTGGTTACTATACAGCGATGTTTTACTGCTTAAACACTGCAGTCGGGGGAATATAATACAAGAATATGGTGGAAAGACCATGAAAAGGCAAAATATGCTGGAATGGTTCATTGTGTTAGTGAGTGGTCCTGATTGCTTTAGCAGAGTGTATGAATGTCTGTGTGTCTATATGTGAGATCGTCCAATGCTTTATGGGTCCTATGTGTCTGCAGAGAACAATGTCTGTTCTACAAGTGCAATATATCGTGATATCCTACATTATTCACATAATATGGTTCCTGAAAAATACATTACATTTAAAGTACTGTGTAATCACACACATCAGCAGGCACTTAAGTAAGGACTGGGAGGAACTAATGTAATTCACATGTAAAATTACAAACTGATTTGCAGGATCTCTTGACAAATTCTATTATGAGCAGTTTTTCATATTCCCTGAGGGCAAGAGGCTTAAGACAAAATGTTTTCCCCCCTAAAAAATTTAAGCATGGCACACAAGGTTCTCATCAGCTGGAGATAAAAAAGCATCCATTCTTTTCTAGGATTCCCTGAGGATGTCATACTGACAGAAATTGCTGGGCTATTTATATCTACAGATTTGTTTGTTGCCACACAAAACACAGACAGCAAAATGTTGAAAAAAAGCATAAAATGTTTAGATGACTTGCAACACTGCAATGAAGAACACTGGTCACAGGCAGACTCATACCTGAAGAACACCTTCTCTTCAAGACTTTTTGATTAGCGTCACTGAAACTAGAGCATCACGTTTAAAGCTGTTAAATCAACACAACTGATAGTGACACTGACAACCAAGCTTGGAGAAGTAGGAATAAAAACATTTTCATGTTTACAGTAAGTTTGCTGCATGCACATTTCCTATTAGCTTAATTTTAATTAAAGACTAAGTCCAAAAGTAACAAAGTCTACCTAACTGCATTTCTAAAGCTCACTAATTTTGCATGCTGTTTCTCATTTGATTAATTTGTGCTACATTAAAAATGGCTAATTAAAAATAGCTAGTACCTGGCAACCATACTGCTGCTTGTTGAGCTTTTCTACATTTTTTTGTACATATTTGTACAAAAGCAAGATGTACTATAGTAATCAGTGACCTTTTATAGGTGAAGATTTGTAGTTTTATTACTTTGACATAGCCAGGCAAGCAGTTTCCTTGTCCTAGTCTTTAAGCAAAGGTGCCACCATCTGCAAACTTGTCATAGAGACTTTTTGTGCAACTCTCATCAAGCTTGTTCTTCATCTTTTAGCTGCTCCCGTTAGGGGTCGCCACAGTGGATCATCTGCTTCCATCTCACCCTATCCGTAGCATCCTCCTCTGTTACACTAACCCACTGCATGTCCTCTTTCACTACATCCATGAATCTTCGCTGTGATCTGTTTAATGTACCCAGTATCTCTTCTCTACACATATCCAACCCATCTCAGCCTTGCCTCTCGAAACTTCTGAGCTGTCCAACTCATATATTCATTTCTAATCCAGTCCATTCCTGTCTCTCCCAACGAAAATCTTAGCATCTTCAACTCTGCCACCTCCAGCTTGGCCTCCTGTCTTTTTGTTAGCGCTACTGTCTCCAAACCATACATCATAGCAGGTCTCCTTACCATCTTGTAAACCTTCCCTTTCATTCTTGCTTCTGTCCTTCTGTCACAAATCACCCCGATACTCGTCTCCACCCACTCCACCCTGCCTACACTCTCTTCTTCACCTCTCTTGTGCACTGTCCATTGCTTTTGATGGTTGACCCCAGGTATTTAAACTCGTCCACCTTTAGTACCACTACCTCTACACATTGCAGCTTCACTGTTTTATTGTTACACCTGTCTCCCTCTCATTCATGTATTTTGACTTGCTTCTACTGACTTTCATTTCTCTTCTCTCCAGAGCATACCTCCACCTCTCCAGGTTTTCCTCAACCCACTCCCTCCTCTCATTACAGATCACAATGTCATCTGCAAACATCATGGTCCATGGAGACTCCTGCCTCATCTGTCAGCCTGTCTATCACCACTGCAAACAAGAAGTGACTCAGAGCTGATCTCTGATGTAATCCCAACCCCACATTAAACCCATCTGTTACTCCTACTACACACCTCACCACTGTCCCACTATCCTCATACATGTCCTGCACAACCCTCACATACTCCCGACTTCCTCATACAGTACCGGAGTTCTGACCTTCTCTATACTTTTCAGTCAACATTCTCAAAGCAAAATGGTTAAAAAGTCCACTGCCCTCTCTCCTAGACATTTCCATACCTCCAGAGGTATGTCATCTGGACCAACTGCCTTTCCACTCTTCATTCTCTTAATAGCTGCCCTCACTTGCTCCTTACTAATCCTCTGCACTTCCTGATTCACAAACTGTCCTCCATCCATCCTCCTCTCTCTTTCACTTTCTTCATTCATCAGCTCCTCAAAGTACTCCTTCCATCATCTCAACACACTCTCTTCACTCATTAGTACATTTCCACCTCTATCCTTAATCACCCTAACTTGCTGCACATCCTTTCCAGTTCGATCTCTCTGCCTAGCAATCGATACAGGTCCTTTTCTCCTTCCTTAAACTCTCAGCAAAAAGCCAAATAAGAATATTTCTCAGAAACATCTGAGAGAGAAGCTTTCGTGCACCACTGACTTTTTGGTGGGTTTCACCAATTTCAACAACAAAAACAACTTCAAGTGGCTTTTAAGGATTTTGCTTCTACTGCCAAGGAAATTATCCATCCATGTTAGGCATGACAAAGTGTTCACATAAAGCATCTGACTCTACATACAGCACTGGCGTCTCTGTCATAGCTGACTGAATAGAGGTAGATCTAGTTTGAGTGTAATAAAAACTCTGCTGGCTGACATAATGCTCCTCTCCATAGCAAATGAAGGAGACACTGAGGAGTCTAATGATTGCAACTAGGAAAACATACAGCATTCAGCAATAATATCATTCAGTAATAACGCAAGATGACGACTCCTTGATGGTTTAGTGTTGCAGCGCTCTCCTCCATGTGACCTCAAGAGGTGATGGGAGTTTAATATAAAACTGACAGCTCTAACGAGGTTGAGGTCATTCCAGCTCTAATAACTCAGCGAGGAAATACACTGTCTGTCTCCACCACTCTGAGAGGGGAGACCTGACAGTTCAGTTAACACACTGGTAAATTTAGTGGTGGGCACTGACTCTGAGCTATCTAGTTTCAAGTATACACACACGTACATCCACAGACAAATAGAAACATGGCCAGACACATGGGCGCGTTGTCCATGATGGCTGTTTTCTCGCTTGGGTGAGCAGGCAGCATATGCAGAACAGCGCTTTTTTGCACAAACACACATGCAAACTTACGGCTTGAAAATTTTCACTAGGATGTATCTTCATGCACAATAAAAATGCATTCTGTAAAAGATATCTAAGAGAAAAGTAGCACCATATTTCACTTAAATTAGCTGCTATAACTCCACTGTGTATTTAATTGTGTATAGCCTCTCACTCACATAAAACTCTGAAACTGCTTTTGAAATATAAAATTTTTTACAGGTTAAAATAAGTAATATAAGTAAATTTTTTCACTTGGCACATGTTCATCTCTCAGTAACGCATATTAAAAAATAAAAACACAATGAATATTAAAAGTGGCCAGTTTGAATAATGTATTTGTTGTATTTGTCGCATGAGCACTAAAAAAAGGCAGACATGAGGGTTGATGCCATATATATATGCCATATCATATGAATGTTATGTAGCGATTATGTTCTCAAAATTAAATAGGACTCATCAATACTTCTCAATTTAACTAATAACAAAATACTTAAATACTCTTATTTCATTTCTTTTAGTATTAGTCAACACAGTGAAAGTAAAAAAAAAAAAATGCAGCTGCTTACTTGAGGAAGCGACTGAGGTACTGACGGCTGCAAGCAGACCAGGAGAAGACACCATTGTGACCAGCTAATGTGGGAGACATGATGTTGCCTTCTGACTTTTTACAAACGTTCCCTTCCCCATCATGGACCATTCCAAAACTGGAGAGAAAAGAAAGATACAAGATTTTCTATCTACAAGCTGTGGTGTCATAATCATCTACTTCCCATATGACAAATGCAGAAGCTGTTGCTCCACTGGATTATTTATTTTGACACTAATTAAAACACCTTTTGGTTCATTTTTCAACTCATTCTTGAACAAGGTTGGGGGAAATGATGTGCAAATTTATCACAGTTGGAAACCCTTACTTGTGTCCAGATTCATGGGCGATGGTGAATGCCAAACCCAGGCCAGTGTCCTCATTAATGGTACAGCTCCGGTACTTGCTACACATCCCGCTAATTGGAGCAAACCCTGCAAAAACCAGTGTTAGATTTAGATTTAAGTGATAGAAGTTTAATTAGGTATTAGCTTTTGAAAACTCATTTAGGTCCAACCTTAACTGTAATTGGTCAATTAAAATAACTGCTGTCAAGTTTCTCCAATGATACGCACTGGTGTGAACTAGTTGCGGACTGCACATGTCGGAAATATCAAACACAGCACTAGTGAATTAAAATCCTTCCATGTGTTAACATACGGTGCTCTATACTGTATAGTCCCACATGCTACCTTTCTTTCCCTATCTTCACATCTTTCTCATATCTCTCATTCTCAGTTAAACTCCTTTATAGTATTCAGCTCCCTATATGCCTCACATTTCCAGCAACCTTTGGCTCTGAATCAAAAAGGATAATACACATGGGAGCCTCCCTTAACGTTTTTCCCTCAGAATTTCATGGAGAATTTGGCCTTATGTTTTATTTGATTTACATCTCTAAGTCTTTGCCACAGAGTGCAAAGCTCATATACATAACTAATGTGAGTAATGATATTAAATATAACAAGGCAGATTAACTGTGAGAACTATCATTTATTACTTTTTTTGTGTTAGGAAAGAGGTAGGTCATTGATATTATATGACAGTTTTGAAATATGGATGAAAACATTGAAGAATAGGGCTCTAATAGTAATCCAAATAAACAGTGAATGGTTGTGCTAATGCCTATGTTATATTGTGCCTCTGGGAATTAGAAAGTACTAACTCTTATTTTGACTGGACAGACACACAGACACAAACACACACACCTTTTATCTAAGCTCACACAGCAGTGTGGATGGGGCTAATGCTGGTTTTGACACTTTGATGTTAAACCTTAGGTCTGGGGATTGAAGCTACTCTCTGTGTTTTTCTGGTGCACAAAAAGGGAGTTTTTTTTCTCACACTGTGGAAGACAAAAATGTGTTGGCATGGTCATTACCCCAAATAAGCTCTTGTTATTGTGTTAGGTGATGCACACTCACAAAATCTGAGTGTGTGTGAATGCTTAAGCCAGCTGAGCTCTGTCTCTGCAGTAAACAGCACTATGAACTAAGTGAAAACCTGATTAGCATATTCACTTTCTGAATTTGTATCTGGTTTTGTTGTTAAGTCTGTTAAGTAGGGTTGTCAAAAAAAAAAAAAAAATCTTTTAAAGTCCCACAATGAAGCTGTGAAAAGTCTACCAGCAAGTAGACAGAAACAATGGCAACCTAACTTACCAACTCTATTTGATCACAAATGAAAATATGGCACCAAATCACCAGAAGTATATACTAAGATTCTTAAGATAATAACTGTTAACACCTTTTATCCGGTGTATTTATCTGTAGCAGTATTACTACGTAGTTCTCGGTGCATGACACTTTGGAGCAGGAAAACTGCAGATCTTTTCAGCATCTGGTTTCAAAGGTATGATCCTAGATTACACATTGTAACAAAACACAGGGGCATCTTCCCACACAATATCAAAATGACTGAATTACATATTTCCAGGTGTTAAAGTGGTTAGGAATGATCTGGAAATCTGTTACTTTCAAATTGATAATAAATTGATAATAAATTTTGGCTTTGTTAGACAGTACATCAATTACAGAAATGGATGGCAAGATGGTAAAATAAAGGAATGACGAAGAAGATGATAGATTTGGTTTTCAAGGTTAAGGTATGCTGAGCAAATATGATTTGATAAAGTGGAAAAAATTTTAAGTTTTCAATGTAATATTAGTTAATCAATCAACACAATCAGAGAGGTGATGTGTACATGATGTGTTGCTAAAAGTGTCTGGTGTTTTGTGTTTTTGGGGGGAAACACTTAATGTCTCAGCGTCACTAGATCAGTGTATTGGCAGGATTGTTTATTTGTCTCAAATGAGGCCTTCTGGCATTTGGTTGTTGCGGAATCTACTCTTTTGTGATTTACAAGCAATAGAGAAAGAAAGAGGGTTTTAAAATCGTACCAAGAGTATCACAGGGTTCATTCTTCCAAGAGCAGATGTCGAGTCCCGTGAGGAGGATGGCGTGGTCATGGTGTCGGCCCTCTCTACCTCCCAGGGTGGACTGCCAGTGGCAGAAGCTGTTCAGTGTGTGGTCTGCATGGTGGTTGATCACTAAGCCATCCTGTGACATAAAACACATAAAGAAATAGCAGATATAATGACAATATTAACTCTGTGGAAGGAAAACATTATTAATATATTTGCTGCCAAGTTATGGATTCTCGCCTGGTCTTTACAATCAATAACCAAGATCTGTAGACATATAGTATGCATCTTGAGGACAACATAAAGATGTAACAGGGCTATAACTTTTGTGTGTGTGGGTGTTGTAGCTGCAAAGAAAAACGTCTGTGAAATATTTGTATTTTCAGCATTCCTCCTGCTGATAAATACTTAATGTTAAAATCTATGAGGTGGCTGTAAAGCCTAAGCCATTGTTCTCAAACTGCTTTACTTTTCCCGACAGTACCCCAACAGTGTGTCACACTCTGTCTGTGTCGCTCATTACTTTACTCCTAAACTCCATGAGAATTTCCCCTGTGGCAAAGATCCAAGGAAATGCATGCTCTATTTAACCACTGTAAAAGCCCTTAGTAGTTAGGACAACCCCAGGAAGCTCTCTGAAAGACCTAAAAGATCTGGAACCTCAGGCAAAATAAACAAATGAATAAACAAATGATCTTTTTTTTGCATGCTCTACATGCCTGAAGCCCCATGGTGTGTACAGCTAATGAACATGGACACATATTATTAGTGTATAGGGTTGAGTTTTCTGGGCATATGATGATTCTGAGTCTTAACACTTGAGGTACTCACCTGCTCTTCATCCAGAAGGATGAGACCCACAATCACTATGTTGATATTCCCCCCTATTGTACCATCTTTGAACAGACTGGAGACCTAAAAGTCACACAGACAATCATTATGACATATTACTAACACATCTGGCATTTGTCTAATCTATCAACCTAATGTAATTTGAGACATAAACTACTTGTGCATGAGTAATTTTATAAAGCTTTAACTTGTTTGAATGTCACCATCAAAGTGACATCTGAAGTGCTCTTCTATTTATACAAATGCAGGATTAAAAACTGTCACTGATATTCAAAAAGTATCTGACTACATACAGTTTTAGGCTGATGTGTCAAAAACTTCCTTAACTTACCTTTATGCACCACTCCCATAATATGACTATGAATAGCACTTTTAACAATAATAATAATAATAATAATAACAACACATTTTATTTATAAACACACTTTACATTTTTTCAAATCTCAAAGTGTTACAAAACACCATAAAACATATCATAAAAAAGTAGTTGACAGAATTAAATTAAAACAGTTTAAGACTAACTTAAAAACTAATTTAGACTAAATTAATTTAGACTAAATTAAGAATGATATATTTCACTAAAAAGGAATGTTTTAAGGCCTCTTTTAAAACTCTCCGTAGACTGCAGCTCCCTCAGAATTTCAGGAAGGGCATTCCAGAGGCAAGGGGCCACAGCACAGAAAGCCTGATCACCCATGTGCAGAGTTTTGTTCTGGGGGTGTAAAGGCGCTTGGATTGTGAAGAGCGGAGGGGTCGAGATGAAGTTTGTGGTATTAAAAGCTCTTTCAGGTAGAGGAGAGCATTTCCATAGATGCACTGATGGGTGAGGAGGCAGATCTTGTATTTAATCCTCGCAGAAACAGGAAGCCAGTGGAACGAATGAAGAATGGGTGTTATGTGATCATATTTACGTGCTCTCGTCAGGATCCTAGCAGCACAACAACACGCAACTTAAAATGAATGATAATATTCCTCTTTATCTGCTGGATGTTAATTAGTTCAACATATAAACAACAGATGATAATTTGTAAATGCCCAATCAGAAATCAGGGTCAAAGCATCAAATATTAAACCACATGTGTGGCACAATTACTCTTTTCAAACTGGACAAGTGAAGGGCATTAGAAGAACATGCAGGCCTAAAACTATCAACAGCAGATGAACAGTATCTGAAAGTCGTGTCTTTAAGAAATAAGAAAAAATCCAGCAGAGACTTGAAACAGGACCTCAGAGATGGTACATGAACTAGTTCTTATATCACTTTTCTACTCTACTTGAGTACTCAAAGCGCTTATACAACATGTCTCATTCACCCATTCACACAAGCACTTTTTTCTATGTCTAAATGCTATCTAACTATTCTATCTAACATTCAAGTACACTCCGATGAACAATATCTTGATACTTTGGCATGCAGAATGGAGCAGCCAGGGATTGAACTACCAACCTTCCGATTAGTAAATGACCTGCTCTACCTCCTGATCCACCCCTGATCCACCCCTGATCCACCCCCTGATACCCCTCTGGCCCTTCAATTGATCCATCTACTGTTCGCTGAAGCCTCATCAAAAATGGTCTCAGTGGAAGGGTGGCTGTCAAGAAGCCATTCTTAAGGAAGGGAAATGGGGAGAAAAGACTGAGGTATGCCAAATTACACAAGAACTGGAC
>VUQS01075931.1:6318-17866 GCA_015108495.1 Heterochromis multidens
CATCTCACACAGACCCAGAGAGCAGATGTTGCTGCATTGCAACAGCATTTCGTAGATGTGTTCTTCCCCCTGCCCGGTCGCACCTCTCTCATACAGCACCATTTTGAAACGTGCCCGGGCGTGACGGTGCGTTTACGGCCCTATAGGTTACCTGAACACAAGAGGCAAATAGTTCAGAAGGAGTTGGCTGAAATGCTGAAGATGGGAGTAATAGAAGTGTCGCACAGTGCATGGTGTAGCCCCATAGTTCTTGTGGTAAAGAAAGATGGGTCTATACGGTTCTGTGTGGACTACTGCAAGGTGAATGAGGTGTCACCGTTTGATGCTTATCCCATACCCCGGGTCGACGAGCTCCTGGACCGGTTAGGCACTGCTCGTTTTTTCACAACACTGGATTTGACCAAGGGATACTGGCAGATTTCGTTGTCTAGAGTCCAGGGAAAAAACATTGTGGCAGTGGAGTCAGGGCGTGGCGTCAGGGGAGGCCAGCCAGCACACCAGACTGGCATGAATCAATCAGGCCTCCCCTACTTGAGGAGGACGCCGAGACCTGACGGGAGGAAAAGAAGGAGAGAGTGGGAAGTGGCAGCTGGCGAAAGCTGTGGCAGCTGGAGAGTCGGCGACCCGGCAGCGGGAAAGCTGCGGGGGCGAGCTGCACGGCAGCTGACGAGTCGTGGGGGCTGAGCCGGAGATCCGGCGGCTGGAAGGCGGCAAGAGCTGAGTGGGAGACCCGGGAGCTGGGATAGCTGCAGGAGCCGAGCTGGCAGCCGCGGCGGCTGACGAGCTGCAGGAGCGGGCTGGAAACGCGGCTGAAAAGCCGTGTAAAGAACAACACCGTTTGTAACCGCGCTAAGTGCAAGTAATAAAAACTCACTCCTGCCGGCAAACCTGCCTGTCCAGGGTCTGTTTGTTACAAACGTCTATCTCCACTCCGTACGGTTTTTACCAATTCGTCACACTTCCGTTCGGCTTGTTCGGAGCCCCCGCCACCTTTCAGCGCCTCATGGACCGGGTCCTGCGTCCACATGCTGCATATGCTGCCGCCTAACTGGATGACGTCATTATCCATAGTGACACCTGGGCGGAGCATATGCAGCGAGTGGCCACGGTCCTGGAGTGCCTGAGGTAGGCGGGGCTCACGGCCAACCTGAAGAAGGGTGCGGTTGGACAGAGGGAGGTATAGTATCTGGGGTACCACTTGGGGGAGCGCCCCATGGTTTACATCAGTTGGAAGCTGTCCGAGAGGGCATCCCGCTACAGGAGTGCCTGGCGATCTGGTGGGCGGTCGACTCCCTTCGTTATTACCTCCTGGGCCGTCCCTTCACCCTCTGTTCGGACCACGCCCCGCTGCAGTGGCTCCATCGCATGAAGGATGCCAACGCACAAATCACCCGGTAGTATCTGGCTCTCCAGCCCTTTAAGTTTCAGGTAATTTATAGGCCAATTTCCTCTTTCCCTCGCGGGGGGGAGGGGGGAAGTAGGCTAGGCCGGACGGCTCCCTGGCCTCAGTCAGGCGATGGGGGTATGTAGGTGTGGAGCAGTGGCTCAGCTGCAGGGGAGAGGTGGAGCAGTGGGCTCAGGCGGCAGTGCCAGGGAAGGCTGGCCGACACAGCTGGCCCTCATCAGGTCCATCAGGGTTTTCCCTATTTTAGGACGCTGGGACCAGGTTAAAGGAGGACTGAACTGAACTAGGGAGAACGAGGCTGAAAAGCCTCTCTAAATGTGTGTGTGCATAACATTGTGGTGAAAATAAACCATTCGTGCCTGCAAAGGCTGTGTGTGTGGCTGTGTGGCTAACATGTGTTACATGTTAATATAGCACTAAACACAATGCCTCTCTTTCTCTTTCAGGGCTTTTTCAGCACAGGTTACTTAAAACAAACAAAAAGAAGTACTGAAATTAATATTTCACCTGAAACCATTATTCAAACTACTTTACCTGATCCAAGTAAAGTTTGCATTTGGGTTGGCTTCTGTCATGCACTCAAATGAGTCCTCTGAAATCGCTCTAATGTTCACTTCTGTGGGAGAGACTGCAAAAAACACAGAAAGAACTGTGTTAATCGTTAACTGAGGAAATACTAATGAAATCAAAATAATGTTTCACATATGTTTGAATCCTATCACATCACACAAAACCATAAATTTTGCTTATTTTTCATTTAGTTTCAAGGACTGATCATTTCATACACATTCAAGGTTGTCACTGGCTCGCTTCACCTTGACTGAAAAAAAAGCATATTAAGTTTTGTGGACTTGTCGGGAAATTCCACCAGAAACACAACACCACAGATGTACCGTGTCACTAAAGAAAGAGCACACAATACTGGAGGAGCATGCTTTCACTTTCAAAACAGCTTCATTTATTTGCTTCATCCTCTCCCATTTCCAATGTGTACTGCATGGATCTTATGACTGGGGAGATGAATAAAGCATAATGAACTCATTGTCAAGCATGAGAAACGAGTCTGAGACAGACTTTGTGACATTGGTGTCTTGTCATGCTAGAAGTAGTACACCAGAAACAGATAAACGGATGCACACGGTCAGCAACATTACTCTGCAGGATATAATAATTGATTGTTACTTCTACTCCACCACCACCTAGATTGCTGACACAGGTCAGGTCCATTGACTTTAGCTGCTGACAGTCAATTCTAACCTGAACATCTGCATTCCTGTGAAAAATTATTAAATAATAAATGTTAAATTGCACTCCAGGTGAACAAAGCTCATTTGAGGCAGCTGAAAGCTCCAAATTCTGGGTATACCGACCTCAATAGGCATCACTAATTCTGTCCTGCTCCCAAGAGTCCAAAAATAACTCCAAGATTAAGGGTCTTTGCAGTAGAAACTGTTTCTATTTCTGTTCTGTTGTATTTTTAGCAATAATGGTGTAACCATGCCCTTTTTATCAGTCCAGATGTCCTCATTTTGTCTTGCCCTTTGCTTTACTCATCTTTCAGAAACTCTTTGTCCATCTATTGTGACAACATAATACTGAGTGACACAACCAGGAGACAAAATCATGAGAACAGGGATAGTGTCGCAATCCCATAAAGGAAAATAAATAAATAAATAAAAAAACTCCCGAACAAAGAGGAAAAAACAAACTGTTAATTAAATATTTAATGCTACCTGTTGCAGAAAGTATGTACAAAGTTTTGAGGGTTTATGTCTGTTTCTGTTAAAAAAAACAAAAAAAACACTGATGTAGGGTATTGATGCAGCCATTACTTTTATAAATAAAAATATTTTATTATTAATTTATGAAACTATTTTTGCTACATGACTAGATAATACTGAGTAAACAGTAAAGAGTAATTTGACTGCCTCAAGAGGTTTTTGCTGACTTCATCACCTTGCGGCTGAGTTTAATCCTGGGTGTGTCTGTCTGTGTATCTTTTTAATATTTGATTAAATCATTAAAATTATTAAATCAACAGTAATACAAAAAAAGACAGAAAATAAACTACATGAGCAGCTGATACCCACAGTAGACCTGTATGGTGAAGGGTAGGGTTTCTTCTGTAGACAGGGAGACACCGCTGATGACACACTGAACCAGGTGACCGTTAATCTCTCTTGTAGGTACGCCAAACAGAGAGCTGACTGTGGTAGTCGTACCGTTGTCATACTGGGTGGAGTTTGTTGTCGTCCTCACTTTGTCTGCCAAAGTACCAGTAAGCCACCTCACCTCTGCAGGAGGCCTCGAGCCAGCAGCCGTGCAGGTAGCAAATAAAACCTCTTCTGTGCCCAAAATGGGAAGATTGTCCTTCACGCTTGTGAAAGGAGCCACTAGGAGAGTTACAGCACACAAATAAATCAACATGCAAGCAGGACAGTAAAAGTAACTCTGTTGCACACACAAACATTGAGAATATTTTAAATAAAAAGTTTTGTTTATACTGAGCAATTTTAGAGGTATCTCAGTCTTCTGATTTCCGCTGGGAAACAAGGTGAAGATGCACGTGTAGCTGCCTTCATCCTTCAGGGTAACATTGGATAACTGCAGAGTTCCATTTTTGCCAGTAAAACTCCCAATATATTTAAATCGATCATCATGTCCATTGACAAACAATGGTCCATTTCTGGGTAGGATAGTTAAGAAATTGTCATTGTGAGGTTTTGCTCTAGTCCTCCGCTGCCAGGTAATCTGTGTCAGGTCATCATTAGTATCAATGATATGGCACGGTAAGATAGCGGTACCTCCTTGAACCACTGTCACACTTCCACCAATCACCCGGAGAGCTGTAAAGAGCATGAAACACTATTAAAGATCAGAGCACAGTTGAAAAAGTAGAAACAAAAGAGCATCCAAGAAGATTTACAGCCTTAAACACTAACGTTAGGGCTGCACAATTAATCAAATGTTAATCTCGATCATGATTTTGACTTCACACAGTGAAATGAACATGATTGAGTGATACTGAAAATGTGTGCTCTGCCAACAGAATGCAAAGCAAAAGCAGATCGAACACTCCCCTGACCATATGTCTACATATGCCGGTCACAGCTGTTCTATGCACTGTGCAGCTTGAAGTTTCCTAAACTAGTCTGGATGAGTAACACTAAGTCAAATGACAGATATACAACAAAATTCAAATGAATGGCACAGCAGGTGCTGAAAACCTTGTCCTTTGAAGTGGATCATCACCTGTTCTTTGGGGTGATAACATTTAGGGCAAGTGATGTTAATATAGAACAAATCATATGTAAAGAGTGCTGTTGAATTGGGTCTGCATTGGGAAATAGTTTCAGCAATTCATTGCAACATGTGCAAACATACACAGAAACGCAGTATATAAGGCAAAAACAGAACTTGTACAATTGTACAAAGGTAGTTGCTCTCCACATCTGTGCAAACACAGTGAGTGAGAGAGTACAAAAGGGGAGTTTACTATTGCTTCAATGAGGAAAAATGATGAGAAATGAGCCAAAGAGCACAGAGTCACAGTTAATTGTTTTCACAGAATTGTTTTACAGAAATGGATGACTATTCCATGACTTCTACATTGTTTCACTGATAGCAAACAGCAGTATACCTTCATTCCACTTTGGATCATGCTCTAGGCAAGATGTACACATGGACTTGAGGGTTTTGGTGGAATCTCTCTAGGGTGCCTTAGCTCTCAAGATAATAAGCACTGGAAACCCAGGGCTTTCGAGATGTAACCTCAAGCACTTGATTGAATACCTTTGACTTAAAGTTTGAATTCCAATCAGGATTTTCGGAAGGAGAAGTCTAGTAACGTATGAAAGTGTTTCTCAAATAAAAGCCGAAATCAGCCGCTAACAAGTGCTCTTTATGCTTTATAGATGTAAAACATTTAGCTAAGGAAGGATCAGCCCTGACATGCCACTAGTTCTTCCCTACCTAGCTTCAGAGGAATTTCAGCAGACACAGGATGACACAATGTCAGCTCACCAACCTTAGAAGAAATGGATGATTCTGGTTTCCAAACTTCATCATATACCCTTTTGGACTTACTACAGAGCTATTAACTAGCTCTTACTCAGCTGTTTCCTGATAGTCAAACATACATGAAAGTACAACCCGAATTCCGGAAAAGTTGGGAAGTTCTTTAAATTTGAACAAAATGAAAACCAAAGGACTTCCAAATCACTTGAGCCAATATTTTATTCACAACAGAACATAGATAGTCCACCAGGCTAAAGAGAAGGGTGACCTTCCAGCGTGTTATCAGTGTTAAGTTCAAAAGCCAGCTTCTCTGATGGTATAGGGGTGCATAAGTGCATGTTTTGGAAGGAACTATGAATGCTGAAAGGTATATAAAGGTTTTAGAGCAACATATGCTCCCCTCCAGACGATGTCTATTTCAGGGAAGGCCTTGTGTATTTCAGCAGGACAATGCAAAACCACATACTGCAGCTATTACAACAGCATGGCTTCGTCGGAGAAGAGTCCGGGTGCTGAATTGGCCTGTCTGCAGTCCAGATCTTTCATCTATGGAGAACATTTGGCGCATGATTAAACAGAAAATACGTCAAAGATGACCACAAACTCTTCAGCAGCTGGAAACCTATATCAGGCAAGGATGGGACCAAATCCCAACACCAAAACTCCAGAAACTCATAACCTCGATGCCCAGATGTCTTCAGACTGTTTTGAAAAGAAGAGGAGATGCTACACCATGGTAAACATGCCCCTGTCCCAACTATTTTGAGACCTGTAGTAAGCATCAAATTTGAAATTAGCTCATTTTGTGTATAAAATTGTAAAATTTCTCAGTTTAAACATTTGTCATGTTATCTATGTTCTGTTGTGAATAAAATATTGGCTCATGTGATTTGGAAGTCCTTTGGTTTTCACTTTGTTCAAATTTAAAGAACGTCCCAACTTTTCCGGAATTCAGGTTGTAAGAGGTCAATGGTCTTAGCTTTATGGAATTGGGAGTAAGTCACAGAGACGGGGCCATACTACAGGGCCTGGAGAGACTGAATCAGTCTGGTCATCCAGTTTACTGGGATGGGACATTTCACATACCTGTAATAAAGCATCACCACCAAGGTTTCATCTGATAATGGCAACACTCCTTGCAAACGGATTGACTTAGTTGCATTATTGTCATGCAAAATGCAAATAGGAATGGCAGGATCAGACTCTGACATAGCTGCAAATCCATCTGAGATGACTGGTTCAAAACCTAAGCCAACCTAAGCCAAAACCTAACTGTACACAACTAATCAGAGCCACGTGTCTGGCTTTCGGCTTTTTACCTAAAATGTGGCAGTTAACTACAGTGTCCAGTCTTCTTACAATAAAAGCAATTCCTTTCTGAGTTTTCTTTAGCAGAACTGGAAGCTTTACTACTTGAAGCCAGGGGAAATGAACTAAGGCTAAATAGTGCTGACAAATAAAAATGCTGAGGACTGCCAATTCTTTAAGCATCAGGATGAGACTTGCCACTGAAAGTGACTTTATGGGCCAGAACACTACTTGTCGGCTAACTCAGCAACTTCCCCTACAGTTTTTGCTCTCTGCTCACTCAAGTAAATAGAAATTACCTCTGGAACATAGTTTTTCCAACTCCACTAGAAGTAACAGTTGCTGGAGCTGCTCTTTAGTCTTCACTTTCTGGGATGTACACCAATGATCAAATAAAATCTCCTTCTTACAAGCAAATTCCACATAGGTTTGTGTGTCATTTTTGGAATAACGACAAAAATGCTGCTGGTAATCTTCTGGCACCAACTCATACGCTCGCAAGATAGCAGCTGTTACAAGATCATAATCTGTGCTCTTCTCTAAACTTAATGACGAATATGCCTCCTGAGCTTTACCAACTAGAACACACTGTAACTTTGGCAGCTGCAGAGTGCTTGCTACATGCTCAAAGTGCATCTTTCTCCCTGAAAGGAGGGACCTTTCAATACGAGGGAGATTAATATTTTTATGAACTTAGAACTCCTAGATGTAAATTTTCCATAGTAGCACTTTGGGTTTGAGCTCTAAACTCCATCTCTTATTTCTCTTTCATCTGCAGGTTTTTTCACACTCTAGCTCATACTTACTCAACTGTTTCCTTTCCTTTGCCTCAACCTCTAATTCTAATTTCTTTAGTTGTAGGTTTAGTTTTAAGCTCCTTTAATCCTACAGCTATGTCCTGTATCCTTTCACCGTGCTGCAACTCTTCTTTTTCTTCCCAAACTTGTATCCCCTGTTCAACCAGAGCATTAATGATCCAGACACACAATTCTTCTTTCCCTATATTACTCTGAACAAGCAGAAGTACAATTAGTACAAGTTAACATACCACATACCTTGCAACATGTGGCCCACAAAAACAGTTACCAAACTCAGACAAATGAAAATGAGCATACACTACATTAACTATTGGCTAGCATCACTCAAATTTACAAAGCTCAACAAGAGAACATTGCTCCAATTTGAATGCACAACAGCACACCCCAAAAATCTAAAGCTTACACAGGAAATCATGTGCTACCGCCTGCTACTTTTAAACAAATAATCGACAGTTTCCTGTCTAGCTGAAAAGTTTGGCTAACCTTTCCCAGCTTATCTTCAGTGGAATTCCTGGGCATGTCAAGAGCCACCCCAGGGTCACCACACAAAAATAAAGCGGTGCTGGTCTCTCCGTCACCCGCTGGCTAACCCAACTGGGAAAAATTCCACAACTACTTGATGTGATAACCAAACATGACCATGCCAATCTCAAAGTAATGACCTAGGTTTGAATCGTGGGACAAACCCCCATTATTATGTCTGACTCAAACACTGAACATAATATTGGACACAACACCACAGTAAAAGTTTACATGCCACTGTTTATTGTTGGCAGACAATTGCCAACAAATCTCAAGAATATTGCTGTAACAGGCTGGAGAGAGGGGCAAGCTGAACAAAGGGTCATCGTATTTAAGTCCAGCCCACAAGCCAACACAAGTACTAGCCAATCACCTAATCAGGGTTGGGATGGAAATGGCAAACTCCAGAATTAAACAGGATATAACACTCTTCTTTGGATGTTGGCTGCCTTTTGTTCTGTTCTCTATTAAGATGATCCCACACTGCTTCAATAATGTTGAGGTCCAGTCTCTGGGGAGGACAATCCATGACTGATAGTGTTTCATTGTGTTTTTTTCTATCCAGGTATGCTTTTACTGCATTGACAGTGTGTTTGGGATCATTGTCATGCTGAAAAATATAACTGTTGACAATCAGACGGTTTCCAGATGGTATTGCATGGTGGATCAAAATCTGATGGTGCTTTTCTGCGTTCATAATTCAATCAATTTTGACAAGATGCCCAACACCACTGGCTGAAATGCAGCCCATGCCAAGACAGAGCCTCCACCACCGTGTTTTACAGATGGCTGAAGACAATCACTGTTGTACCTCTCTCCTGACCTCCTTCATACATATGGATGATAATTTGAGCCAAAAATTTCAAATTTGGATTTATCTCTCCATCAGACCTGTTGCCACTGATTTTCAGTCCAGTTCTTGTGTAATTTAGCATACCTCTCCCCTTTTCCCCTCCTTAAAAATGGCTTATTGACAGCAACCCTTCCACTGAGACAAATTCTGATGAGGCTTCTGTGAACGGTAGATGGATCAACTGAAGGGCCAAATGCATCTCTCAGGTCCTGTGTTAGGTCTTTGCTGGATTTTTTTTTTGTTTCTTAAGGACTTTCAGATTCTGTTAATCTGCTGTAGATAGTTTTTTAGGTCTGCCACTTCTTTTGTCTTCCACATGTCCAGTTTTCTCAAAATTTTTAAGGAGACACTGCACACCATGTCAAGATATACCAAGTTTTCAGCTAATAGCTCTTTGGGAATCACCTTGCTGGTGCAAAAATACTATTTCATGCCTGTCAAACTGTGATATCTTTGGCATTTTTCATAGATTCAACTAAAGAAATGGGAACAAATGATGCTCTTTTGCGACAGGCTGCTAGTAACAAAATGCCTAAAGATACCATTTAAAACTGGTTCTTAAGTTGTCTGTGTAGACGCGACACTGGTTCATCCCTTGAGTTAGGTGTCTTTTTTTATGCTTCAGTGAGTCCTAGGTCAGTGTTCAGTAGCTTAACTAACAAACAAACAAACCAAAAACACTCAAACGCTCCTCTCAAAATGGTCAGGTACAAGAACTGGACTAAAAATTAGTTTGAAAGATATTTGGCAAGCCTGGAGAACTATTGCTCAGGACTTTTTAAAAAAATTACAAGTCTGGCTCCTTGGATACAAAATACAAAAAAAAAACAAAAAAAACAAATAGGAGTGACTCAAAACTTTTGCACAGTGCGGTATTTTACATGAGGCTCGCCACATTCATCAAAAAAAAAAAAAAAAAAAAAAAAAAAAGGAAAAAAGAAAAAAAAAAAAAAAAAAATAAAAAAAAAAAAAAAAAAAAAAAAAAAAAAAAAAAAACCCCACCCTGGTTTCTCCCCCATTAAAAGAAATATTACAACTTTGTTAAAGAGAAAATATAATTTTGAATTTCTTTGTGTTTGCTGTTTTTTTACATTTCTAATTACAGTGACAGTTAGTTGTTTGAAAGAGGAGCATTTCTGACTGCTGGCCGAGTAACGGGTCAGTGGAGCTGCAGGTCAAATGACAGTACAGGCGCTCCCACTGGAACATAGTGCATTCTGGGATACCCAAGTAATCCCTACCAGCAATGGCTCTGGGGTGGTCCGGTCCATCTCCCGCCCTAGTGCTGTGTGTGCGTGTATCCTGAAGCGGCACTAATGACTGTAGGTAACCTGACCTGCACTATTGTCATCCGTATGGAGCTGCATGGGGAAAACTATCACTTTACCATCGGGGGGGGCGCAGAGTGAGCAGATGCTCAGAGAGGGCGGGAAATCAGCCAACTCAACTCCATTTGAATGTTTTCCCCTTTTGAGAAAAAAATATGGAGACATTTGGTGTGCGTTTGCCCAGATGCAGCAGGTAATGTCTGCAGGTGAGCTTGAGACATTCTTCAGTTTAGACAAAAAGACCTCAAACAACTCCATCTTAAGAAGATCCTGATAATCATCTGTTTCAAATCCAAGCGGCACTTTAGTGCTGGAAGAGCCTCTGTTAATGCGACATTAGTGTAAAGCAAACTGAAACCGGCAAACCAGTACCTTCATAAGAACCTGCATGGTCTACTTACCAAACAAGACTTCCACTAAATTTACCAATGCATGAAAACCTTCCCATTTTCCCTTCAACAGAACAAGATATGACCTTTAAACCAAATTTTTGTACATGTGTAAAAATGGCTCTCTTGCCAACAGTTCGCAAATGATGTAAAGGAGCTTTCAAACACGGCAGCCTCACACATCACAAAGATGAAAACTTGGGAGTCAATATAAGTGGGCCTCATGCAGACTTTACTACTTGGCACAAAAGCCTGCATGTACTTTACCAACAGATTTTAGGTGGCGCTTAACTGTAAAAAGGTATGACGCCATTAAAGAGCTGCCTGCATAACAGGCAGGAGTTTTTGGCCATGTTATCAAATACTTTCTGAAACTGAGAACATTTTCAACCATGTTAACTGAATTTCCAACATCCTAAACGATCAGTTAATGTGTTGACAATGAGGTTTATATTATTTCTGTCATTGGCACAATAGTAAACTCCCATTAAGCCATAAAATACCAGGATGGAGAGAAGGACTTAAAAGGTTTAACATTTAAAAATAAATAAATTTAAAAAAAGCAGAAGGCAAAAGAAATTGGACACCTTGGGAATAGTTGTTTGGTTACAACAACTATTCCCAAGTTGTCCAGGAGTGTTTGAATGCACTGATATGGTTGTGTGTGTGTGTGTGTGTGTGTGTGTGTGTGTGCGCGTGTGTGTCAGAAACTGCTTTTGACACACAGGTGCATCAACCATAGCAACCAAGAGGGCTAAGGCAGGATCGCGACAGCAGGAATGTGAACGTCTGAGATATTTGTAATACCTAAACATTCAGTCCAGTCAAAACTCTCTCTCCACCAGCTGCACGCCACTGATACACAACTCTACTGAGCTGCTCTAAACAGTTTCTCTGCAGAAATGCAC
>VUQS01075933.1:0-10381 GCA_015108495.1 Heterochromis multidens
TCTTCTCTGATGAAGCCATGCTGTTGTAATAGCTGCAGTATGTGGTTTTGCATTGTCCTGCTGAAATACACAAGGCCTTCCCTGAAATAGACGTCGTCTGGAGGGGAGCATATGAATGTCAAATTTGGACTCGTCTGACCATAGAACACTTTCCCACTTTGAAACAGTCCATTTCAAATGAGTCTTGGCCTACAGGACACGACGGTGCTTCTGGACCATGTTCAAATATGGCTTCCTTTTTGCATGACAGAGCTTTAGTTGGCATCTGCAGATGGCACGGCGGATTGTGTTAACCGACAGTGGTTTCTGGAAGTATTCCTGGGCCCATTTAGTAATGTCATTGACACAATCATGCCGATGAGTGATGTAGTGTCGTCTGAGGGCCCGAAGACCACAGGTGCCCAATAAAGGTCTTTGGCTTTGTCCCTTACACACAGAGATATCTCCAGTTTCTCTGAATCTTTTGATGATGTTATGCACTGTAGATGATAAGAGTTGCAAAGTCTTTGCAATTTGACATTGAGGAACATTGTTTTTATAGTATTCTACAATCTTTTTACACACCTTCACAGATTGGAGAGCTTCTGCCCATCTTTACTTCTGAGAGACTCTGCCTCTCTATGACATCCCTTTTATAGCTAATCATGTTACAGACCTGATATCAGTTAACTTAATTAGTTGCTAGATGTTCTCCCAGCTGAATCTTTTTGGACTTTTTTGCTTTTTCAGCCATTTGTTGCCCCCATGCCAACTTTTTTGGGACCTGTAGCAGGCATCAAATTTGAAATGGTTTTCATTTTGTTCAAATTTAAAGAACGTCCCAACTTTTCCGGAATTGGAGTTGTAAATAAACAATGACACAGTATGTGTTGTTGTTCATCTCAGGTTGTTTTTACCTAATTTTAAAACCTTAAAGTGACAGAGGGTGTACTTTCTTTCTTCCATTGCTGTATGTCTTGTCTCTTACCTCTCCAGGAAAGCCCTGTCCATTGAGGAGGTGCTCTGAACCTTGAGAGTCTTCACTCCCAAAGTGGATGCGGACCTCTTCCAGACGGTAGCTGTAACCCAGCGGGCCCCCGGAGATGTTCACCAGGTGGGCTTTGTCTGGCCGCAGGGACACATGCTTCCCTGTGTTGTACATGGTTCCTCCCATCTATAGACAAACAGACAGAGGGGGAAGGGAGATAATGAGATGATGTCTGTAATTTCACCAGTACGCTCTTGTATGATGTGAGTGCATAACAGAATAGAAACTGACTGAAAAATAATGAGATCAACATAAGGAGTTTTATGTCTTAAATGGCACCAGTCACAAAGCTAATAGATATGAAAGGTTTATTATTAGCAAACCTCAGATTGCATGTGAACTACTAGGATCCAGTCAGTGCTCTGAATTTTAATAAAGTGGTAGGTAGTTTTTGTACAGACACGGTAGAGTAGAGGTGCTAGCTTTTATGGCTTGTTAATGAATATCATAAAAGTCTGTCAGGCTCTTTCCTGAAATCTCTGGTATAATCTGTTTGACACATGTTTCAGTGTATGACTTGATAGAAGCTGAGAGAAGCAGCAGAGTAATGACATTACAAAATGCATTACAATGTCACACTCGTAATTATTATTAAATCATGTATTAATGAGTAAATCCATGACTGCATAAAGCACAGTTATTTCTAAAATACATTAAGACTGCTGTAAAAATACATTATGACAGCAACAAATACCTGGGTTACCTGCATTCTCCGGAGCCCATACTCTATTATTGAGTTCCCTATATTATCAGTTAATGTGAATTCAAATTCAAAATTCATTGCTCCATCAGTAATGGGGGTTAGCCTTGGCCCAGATGTTGCAAAAAAGGCTCAAATTAATCTGATATGAAGAAGTAGAATGCCAGCACTAACTATTCTTGTTAATATTTATTGTTAAGGCTATGAACAATCATAATTTTTTTGTTAATGTCACTAATTTAACTTTGTTATGTTTACATCCACTCAGAGTTTTTCTGTTTAGTTTTAATGTTAGAAAAGTGTCAAATGTTGTAAAAACAATGCAATGTAACAACTTTCAACATGGTTTACTACCCTTTTTCAACATAAAAATGAGCACTACTTATAATTTTAGTGACAGCACTGGCAATAAACTGTAAAACATTATGGAGCTTTAATGTGGGTGTTGCTTTTATTATTACTTTTATGATTTATAGAGTACAATATATGCTACTTATTAACTCTTTCAGGGAAAATGCTAATGAGCCACTTCTTTATTTTTAACATGGGTTATCCCATTGCCCCCAGCACCCACACCACCACGGCCCACTTATAGAAGCTTTGTCTACTGCCAAAATGAAGAATGAACAGGAACATGGCTGTGTTGTGTGACAGGGTTTTCTGAAATCCCCCTTTTCCTCCTGAATACTTTTTAATGGAGGCTTTAGTGAGCTGATTTTCTCCATTTAATTATGAAACAACAGGACTTCACTTATGCACTGTGGATATTAATGTTGTGCTAAATTATACAACCCAATCAAGAGGCAGTGTATGCTGTACACAAGGCAAAAGAATAAGACTACAAAGTGCTGTTGGTTGGCAGTAATGGTTTTGTATTTCTCATGTGCTGCAAATGGCAGAAAAATTCCAATATCCTAACTTATTGAGAGTTTCCAATGGAGGGCTGTGTATCTAGCCCGTGTATCTAGCCCATCTTATTGAGTTGACTGTCTCAATGCACGTATAGTATTCCCTTCCTTGCCCCACCTCATCTTGGGTCTCCACCTCCTACCTTTCAGACCCAGCACTGTAGGCAGTCATTTAAGAGTCAAGCTAACCCTCGAAAACCAGCTTGCCCCACTGTAGAGGGGCTGATCACTCCCTTACACTTAACTGGACAGCAATCCAATATTTTTCAAATTAATAATAAGGTTAGAAATGTCAACAATACAACTGATCATTACCACCAGCAGGGTTCTACTGCTCATAACTATGTAAGGCCTTTCCTGTGAGAATGTGATGAAGTAGTCCGATACGCTACAAAGTAAAGATGCTAGTGGCTATTATGATTAAAAAAGAGAAAAGTATGAGCAAGTGCTGTCATAGCTATTCAACGAAAAAGAGACTTAATCTACAAAGGTAGATTAGAAAGTAGCAACTCCTGCTACAGTTATGACACAAAGCTAATGCAGGACAAGAAAACATTACAAGAGTCAGTAGACCAATTAATAGCAAACAAGGCAAACTAATGCTGCTCACAAACTTCTCTTTAGCACATTTTAGCGCTAAAACGTAAGTAAACATTTAAAGCAATTATTCAAAACATTAAAATAAATTACGAACAATTAAAAATAAAATAAAGACAATTTAAATAAAAGGCTACACACAATCAGCTATAACAATAGCAACAATAAATAAACATTAGTAAGTGCAGAAACTGGTGTGCAATTCTTTCTATTTGCAGTCTATTAAAATATAAAGGTGCTGTTTCATATTCTACCATTAATACCGCAGTTATACTAACTGTGGTATTAATGAAAGATTAGAAACAATACAGCACTCATTGTAGCATTCATTTTAACTGCTTTTCTTTCTTTTTGTGGTACATTTTTGTACACGTCTGACTTAATATTTATGTACTTGTGATGAAATCAGAGCAGATAACACAATCTTCCTGCCTCCTGCCTGCCACTTCAGCTTCAAAACATTCTTTCAGAAAACTGTCCAGTGTCCACAGATGCACGCGTCTGCTTAACGGTGCCTCAGTCACCAACTCTTTGCATTTGGTGCAAGGTTCACGGTAGATACCCTTTTCCCTTACTAAAGAAGAAAGAATGTTTTCTGTGTATGAAGAATAGTGAATATGTTTGTGTGGATTAAAACAGATTTCCTGTTGCTAAAACAGCCCCAGAGCTGTATGTTGTCAGCTCCTCACAACGCCCTTGGCAACACGTAAAGTATTAATGCTCTTTACCCGAATCCCAACCATATTTATCATACATATTATATGACACTGCAGCAATCACATATTCATTAACGCTGTTTGTATATAATAAATGAGGAGAAAGCACTCAGCTTCAGTTTAATTGTGACACACCACTGCTGGGGTAGTATAAAATTAAACAATTACTCACCAGCCTGGAATCTATTCACAGCATTAATCCTCGAAGAAAAGCATGAAAGAGATTTAGAATCTAAAAATGGATGATTTTCACTCTTCTACGTCACTCGGCAGGTTCAGGAAGCATAAAGAAAAATGAATTTTCAATTACATATTGTATGATATGTAGGGATATTGTGCTGAGAAATTTGCATACTCTAATTTTAAATCTGTAATTTGAATTCAGCAAACTACACTGAAGAATGGCCTGTTTGTAACAAGGTCCGTGTTTGTGAGTTTCATCAACTGACCATTGGCTATTGGCCCAAACTATTCCTCTCTACAAAACTGTCACAGTTCATCAGTCTTTCTAGGGTGTTTTAATTGAACCACCCTCAAAAGCTGGGTTGAGAATTATTTTCCATCCATTCTGCTGTTGGTTTACATGTGTGATTTTGGTCCTGTGGCATCAACCTTTCCAAAGCTTCAGGTCTTGGACTGCTGCCCTGACATTCTTCTGTGAAATTTCTTCATAAAGCTTTGAATTCATTGATCATTCCAGGAGTGTAACAATATCACTGTCAGCCACAAGGTGTGTATATAACTGTGGCTGCAGTTAACTAGTTATTGAAAGGAAAAAGTGCAGCAGTAAAGTGGATAGTGAGTCTGTAACAATAAATGTCCTAGCTGCTGGATTTTTACCATGATATCAATGTCATTTTTTGAGAATTTTAAGAATCATAGTTATTAACTAATTACTGGTATATTGTGGCATGCTTAGTTTGCTGAAAAAGCATCCAGGCTCTGAGGATGCATATTTACACCAAACCGTGCTTTTTCTCCACCATGCTCAACAATTTGAGAATCAGTTTTGGTGGACAGTGGGTTTTTTTTCTTAAAAACAGTGGTGCACATTCTTGCTAAATAAGTTTACCTTTTGTCTAATCTGTCCAATCTCCTTGTATTACTTAGAAAATGTTGCCCCAAGTAGATTGCAGCATCTGCAGTGAAGTGGAAACTGTACCTCTCTGTTGTGATAAAGAGAGAGCTGAGCGTAAAGGTGACCTATCTACCTCGGGCCATGAGCTGTGGGTAGCGACCCAAACATCACAGATACAAGGGGCAGAAATGAGCTTTCGCCAAAAGGTGTCTGGGCTCAGCCTTACAGATAATGTGAGGAGCTTAGTCATTTGGGAAAACCTCAGAGTAGAGCAGATCCTCCTCCTTGAAAGAAGCCTATTAAAGTGGTTCAGATATCTGACTAAGATGCCTCATGGGTGAATCCAAACTAAAGAGGACAGATCAAGAACACGCTGGAGACAGTACATCTTTTGGCTGGCTTGGGAACACCTTCACATCCCCAAGAAAAGCTGGAGGAGGGAGATCTAACCATCTCTGCTTAGACTATGCCTATGTGACTTGGACCTGTACAAGTGGTAGACAATGGATGGTTCGATGTATCAAGATAAGACCAAATTATCAGCAAATAATGCAGAAATCCTCATTATTTCAGAGTTCACATCACATCAATATTTTTCTGAAGGGTTAAAGCACAGAGGGCTCTGAAGTTACAGCGGAGGAGAGACTGCTTGTACAGACAGGCAGCACAGAAGCTAAGATCTCAAGTGACTTCCACATCTTTTAACAAATCTGCATTAGATGATGGGGTCCCAGCAATTGGGACTTGTCAACTGCATGTAGGAGCCCCCTGCACTGGATTGATGAAAACCAATCAAACATACTTCAAGTAATTCTGTACAAACAGGTTACCGCTGTTTGATGTGTGGTCTTAGAAAACCAAAGCAGCATGAGGCAAATCTTCAAAGCCTTCTTGTGTTTTCCATCAAGCATGTGATTGCATCAAAATGTATATATAGAGAGAAGACTGGGGGTTAAAGAAAAAAAAATAACATGAATTGATACAGAGATGGAAAAAGAGGAACTTCAAATGGAAATATGAGTGGAAAGGGGAAGCATTTTTGGAAATGGGACTAATGGAAAGAGGCAAAGAGGATGGAGATGGTTTGGTAAGCTGAAACAGAAAAAAGAGAGATGTAATGGCTGAATGGTTAAGGCACTGGACAGGAAATTTAATGAGGACCTCAGAGCACTCTCAAACCCTGCTAACAATGAGATCAAAAGGAGAAAAATTAAAAGTTTGTGCTTCATTATCTGTAAATGTTCTGAGTGAAGTGGTATTCATGTGAAACATCAGAACTATGGATGAATTGAAGGGATACATAAAGTTAGAGCTAGACCTGAAAAAAAATCATCAAAACTGAAAATATATTAGAGATATTTTATTTATTTTCAAGATGTACTAGTATATTGATATTTCAGCATTTTTCAAAAATTACCTTACCTATTTAAAGGCAGTCATTAGCATTGTTAGAAATGTCAGTGAATTTTTAGTGATGTTTTCTTACTTCTGAAAATGAACCTCTCTGCTGTGAAGCTAAAATGCACAATCAATGGGAGAGAGAATCAAGATCATGGTTAGTTAAAAAAAAATTCTCCTCTGCCCACACCATTTTGTGCTTGTTTGGGGCACTAACTAACCAAGTATGAATTGGCTAGTCAGTGGGAAATGAGCCTGGTACAAGAAGAGAAAGAATGGAAAGCTGTCCTCTACAGAACTGGAAAGTATGCCAATGTTAGGTGCAGCTTTTATCATGATGTGTGTATTCCCATGGTTTATCACACAGGAAGCTACAGTAGAGAACTGGGGAGAGTGTACTGCAGTTTATACATCTAGAAATATCACAGATTACCATTGTAATCAAAAAAAAATTCTATAAGAGGGCACAAGCTGCATACCATTAGCCACACACATCATAACGCCTCAAACTAGAAAATAATTAGCAAAAGAGATATTGAAAAAGACAAAAAAACAGGAATTATTCAGTCAAACAATTACACATTCAACAGGAGAGAGACAAAGGAAGATTGAATTAACAGGACTAACACAAAGAAAGTAAAAACTGTGATGGAAAAGGAAATGGACAGAGTTGGGCACTGATTAGTCAAACCAATGATTGACAGAGAAAAATGGGTTGGAGGGAGAGTTTGAGAGACACAGAGAAACACTTTTGGGTAGATAAAGAAATGGGTTAGGAAGAGCTTCAGCTCCTCGGAGCAACACTAAGGGAAATGAAATGCTAATATTTAAAAGAGGAAAATGTGATCGGTCCCACCTGGGCCTGGACTCTAATAGGCCACTACATAATGCATGTAACCCAATAAGCACACAGTGAGGGCTGAGGTTTTAATTTAAGTCCTCTGCTCTGCCAGTATCTATTAGAGACAAGCTCTCTGGCTATCCCTCTGTTGACACGATGGGCTTAATTATCACGCTGTAGAACGCTAAGTAGAAAGCTCTGCTTTCCTTGCTCTTTCACAGCATTATGCTGCTAGAGGCCAGTGATTTTCCAACCACTTTCTCCCTCAGGGATCTCTGCTACACGCACATGATAAAGAGCCACAACACTGCAGGGCTGAGCATCTCTTACCAGGCTAATCCACACTTCGAAAAGATGTTTACTGCTTCATCTGCAGCAGCCTGATCTCTTGTATTGTAATGTGAACTCTGAAATGTGATTAGCTGTTAACTTTGATGTACCCTCATTCCAACAAAGAACAAAGTTTATTTTACTAGTAAATGGAACTTGTTCATTTAAAGTATTCAAACTATGTGTGAGTCACAATACTAGAAATGAAAGCTACAAGATTTTTTTGGTAAGTCATCTATTTTGAGTCTAGATACTAGAGGCACAATGCGCAAATGTGCAAGGTATATTGGATTAAAAAGAAAATCCAGTTATAAAAGTTCTAAACTTTGCCAGTTTCAAATCTGAAATCAGAAGTTCAGCTTTTAGGTCAAACCCTCTTCAGTCTACATATAAAAAATTCTAAAGTCTGTCAATATTACCATAGATGTGGGAACATCAAAGTGTTTTTCATCTTCCAAATCTAGCATGACATTTGACAAACAACAAATATGCCATTTTCAAAATCCAGTAGGGAAGTTCTAAATTAAGTTGACTCTTTCTAGCATGCTTCTGTGTATTATGCCACTTTCTAAAATCAATATGTGAACCTCTAATTCAGTAAAGTTATATAATTCAGTTTAACATACTTGGGATGTACTTTACATCAACTTCAAAAACTACATCTACAGATGAGGAAGTTCTTATGTAGTTTTGGAAGTCCGTACATACATTCTGACTAATGAGCCATGGTCATACTCTGATGTTGAAATTCAAACTTCAATCTGTAGTTTTACATGCTGATTTTGGAAGACATTGAAACAAAGTTGAGATTTGGTTAAAAAGTAAACGGTGTAAAACTGTCTTTTTAAAGACTGAAGACTGAGACTGAGACTGAAGAAGTCACTTGGATTAAGTGATAAAACATTTCTCCCACTGAAAATGCTACGTCCAGATGAACAGATTCAGCTTTCTGGGATGTCTTTTAAAATCATTGAAAAGTCTCTAGAAAAAGAAGTCAATTTATTCGAACATAAACCCTACTGGCATTAAGGGGACATTGCTAACAACTGTGCCAAGGGGGCCATTTTAACTGTTGCTGCATGCAACAATTGTGGCAAGCCTGGCTGCCCACCAACACATATTATTTATCCACATTTTGATATAAAGTCTGCTATATTATAAGCCAGAGACTGATAGATAAAAGATGAATAATTATTACAGGGTTGAATGGATCAGGGATGGAATATTGAGCTGGGGTTGGTAACCATAGCTGAACCAAGTAGAGACTCCAGACTGTGGCTAACTAAGCAACTAAAAGAGTAAAACCTGAAGCAGATTGGCCAAATTAGTCCTGAGAAGAAGAGCTGAAGAGGTGAAGGGCTGCAGACTGCAGAAAAGCAGAGTGGATGGTGGAAAGAGTGATGCTGCAGGTCCAGTGGAAGAGGAGGCAGGGGTGAACAATATGATAAACTTTCACTGTTCTACTTTTACAAAAACTAATTTATTAAATTGTGTACTTTATTTTATTGTAGCCAACTGTGTGATCAGTTTTAAAATTTAGACAATGTCTGTTCATTCTGTTTGATATTGAGCACTCTGTTTTTTACACCTTCTTTTTAGCATAACAAAAACAACACATTATCCAAAATTCATTTATAATTACTACATGCTTGTCTTGCCCTATAATAATTAAAATATTTAGATGTGTTGGTTATTGTGTTGTTGTGTTGTACCCATTGTTTGTTAGTAGATCGGAAAACATGTTTTACCTTTATGATCTGTAATGAAATAGTCTGAATTATTTGTAAAACTAATAAAACCCCAAAAAATGAATCTTAAATACTTATTTTGTCAGATGTTACTTATAATTAGAAAAATTAGATAAAAATTAACAACTCAACTTCTTCAAGAAATGACACACTTGCCATTGCTGCTATTGTTGCATGAGGGGGTCAAAATGACTCCGAATGAAAGTTTTGACTTTTGGATGCAGCTCCAGATATTGGCCTTTAATAATGGTGCATTATTTCTGGAAGTCAATAATTCAATTCAATTCAATTCAATTTTATTTCTATAGCGCCAAATCACAACAAAAGTCACCTCAAGGCGCTTTATATTGTAAGGTAAAGACCCTACAATAATACAGAGAAAACTCCAACATTCAGACAACCCCCTATGAGCAAGCACTTGGCAACAGTGGGAAGGAAAAACTCCCTTTTAACAGGAAGAAACCTCCGGCGGAACCAGGCTCAGGGAGGGGCAGCCATCTGCCGCGACCGTTTGGGGGTGAAGGGAGAAAGACATGCTGTGGAAGAGAGCCAGAGATTAATAATAACTCATTAAATGCAGAGTGGTATAAAAACACATAGAGAGTGAACAGAGGTGAGAGAAAGAGAAACGCTCAGTGTATCATGGGAAACCCCCAGCAGCCTAGGCCTATTACAGCATAACTAAGGGAGGATTCAGGGTCACCTGATCCAGCCCTAACTATAAGCTTTGTCAAAAAGGAAAGTTTTAAGCCTAATCTTAAAAGTAGAGAGGGTGTCTGTCTCCCGAATCCAGCTCCCTGGGAGCTGGTTCCACAGAAGAGGGGCCTGAAAGCTGAAGGCTCTGCCTCCCATTCTACTTTTAAATATCCTAGGAACCACAAGTAAGCCAGCAGTCTGAGAGAGTGAAGTGGTCTGTTGGGTACTATGAGGTCTTTAAGATAAGATGGAGCCTGATTATTCAAGACCTTGTAGGTAAGGAGAAGGATTTTAAATTCAATTCTGGATTTAACAGGAAGCCAATGAAGAGAAACCAATATG
>VUQS01075935.1:3359-18005 GCA_015108495.1 Heterochromis multidens
CCCCTATGAAAGTTTCATTTTTTTTTTTTTTTAAGTATTTCCCAAGTGCTGTTAAAAAAAGCAAGGAATTTTTAACACAGCTTGTCCAAACATCCTGGTTTTATTTTGGATGTTTACATTATTTTACTTTGCTCACAGAAACAAAATTATTTCACAAAAAACAAAAACTACCAGGGTCAAATTATTAGCCCCCCCGATACTAATAGTGAATTGTGAATCCTTTTTGCTGGATAACAGCCTGCAGTCGTTTGTTGTAGTTTTCAACAAGTCTCATAAGTCTCCTGAGCAATCCCAGCCCATTCTTCTTTGGTGAATCTCTCAAACTCCTTCAGATTTGATGGTCTTCTGGCATGGACCTTGGTCTTCAGTTCACCCCACAGATTTTCAATGGGATTCAAGTCAGAGCTTTGTGCAGGCCAGTCAGTAACGTTCACTTTGGTCTTCTGGAGGTAGTTCTTCACCAGGAGCGCCATATGTTTTTGGTCATTGTTGTGTTGGAAGACAAAGTGACGACCCAGACCCAATTTTGCTGCTGACTGCTTGAGGTTTTCTTTCAAAATCTTCACATATTCTTCTTTCTTCATGATTCCTTCCACTTTGACAAGATTCCCAGTTCCAGACACACTGAAGCATCCCCACAGCACACTACTCCCACCACCGTGTTTCACTGTGGGGACGGTGTTCTTTGGGTTGTACGCCTCTCCCTTCCTTCTCCAAACACAAGCAAAGAGGCCAAAGAGTTCTAGTTTCATCTCATATGACCAAAGGACGCACTCTCATCCTGTGCAGGGTTCTAGTGATTGTCTTCTTTGAGACTACAATTCCTGACTTGGTTAAGTCATTCACTGGTGTCTTGGCAGCTGTTCTGGGGTCTTCAGACACATCTCTCACTAGTTTTCTTTCCAGAGTCTTTGAAATCTTTCACTTCCCAACTCTACTGTGTGGCTCTCTTTGAATTTCTTGATGATAATTCTCACTCGAGTTCTTGACACTTGAAAACACTCTGATAACTTTGTTTATATCCATCTCCTGAATGTGAGCATCAACAATTCTTTTTTCTTGAGTCTAAACTGATTTATTTTGTTTTTGCCATGATGCTTTCTCAAGTGACTGCTCAACCCTTGCTGAAGTTTGTATACTGTGTGTAAATTGGAAGATAACTGTCAGTTTTAACTTGATTTTACAAGCTTTGACCATTACAAAGTTGAAGCACATCATTACACAGCAGTGGTTTGTCCTGTGGCTTAAAAAAAGGTCAGCTTTTCAGGAGGCTAATAATAATGACCCTGGTGATTTTTGTTTTTTTTTCTGAAATAATTCTGTTATTTTGTGCAAATAGAAATAATTAATGCTTTCTAAAGAAAACTAGTATGTTTAGAAATGCCATGTTGAAAAAAACTTTAAAGTTCATAGGAGGGGCTAATAATTCTGTCCTCATCTGTATGTCAAAAATATGACCAAAATGGCATTAAAAGTAAAAATCTGTTTTACTATGTGATATTAAACAAAAATTACAAAAACATTAACAAAGGCAAAAAAACAGCAGGTGGAAAAGGTTTATATCTTCATAAAGCACTTTCATCCACTAGATGTTCCTTATTATGTCACTAATTGTAAGATTCTGAAGAACCGTTTTTGTTTAAATCAATGGTATGTCAGTTTATAAGCACTGTCACAGACTGCCTACGGCAATTTAGGCATTTTAAGTTTTTATTAGACATTAGAGTATAGAGAGTGGATGGGAAAGCAGGGAGAGAGTCAGGGGACATGCAGGGAATAGTCTGGAGCAGACTTTAACCCCGGCCCCTGTAGTAGCCTGCAGTAGCATATGGGTCTCCTGCTCAACCAGGTGAGCTATAACAGTGCCCAATTTAGGATATTTTTTTCTTTTTTTTAATCCAGATAGTTAATGCTAGACTTAATTAAAAAAATAAAAAATAAAATAAAAAACCTCATGAACTCAAGTGAAGATACGAATTTGTGAAGCTTGTCAGGTCTCTTTGAGCACAGGCTCACTTGAAGACCTCCACATAGTGGGTTGGAGCAATCTCAGCTAACACACACACACACACACACACACTAAAACAACTTGTTGTGAAACTCTTAGAAGCAGAGCAGAGGACAAGCTAAATGTGATCTGCATGGGACTGGTGCGTGAGTATGATGTGGTGCGAGGATTACTGGCGCTAATACCAGGTGTTAGAGAGCAATCACCCTACCCATACACACAAACACACACACGTCACAGCCCGTCTCCAAGCACCTCAGCTCTCCATCAGCACACAGATAAGACAAACACTGCACCCACGCACAAATGTGTGAGTCACCACACACGCACACACACACACACACACACACACACACACACACATTCAGGTATGCACAAACACGCACACCTTTGGACTCGCAGAAACATATTCAAATAGAAAAGCATGTAGACATCATCATAACACATACACACAAACACACACACACACACATATCACAGTGCATTTACAGAGCTGGCTGGCTGCCTAAGCTGCTAATTACAGCTGTGTGTGTGAACTCTCACTCTCACTGACTGAACAACCCAATATTAAATGAGAGAGAGAGGGAGAGAGAACCTCAGGGTAGTTCCTCCATAATCCATATTTAATGGCTTATTATGGTACAGCTTGTGGTTGTGTTCTGCTTGTGTTTTCATTACGCCGATTAACAGGATATTTACAGAAACCTTCTGTTCTGTAAATAGTTTTATATGTACGTTAAGATCCTCCTCTCGCTGTACAGCCTTTGACCTTCGTGCCCTTTTCTCTGTGTTATAAAGTCAGAAAGAGAGTTGTGCAGCTAAAAGCACTTAAGCCACAAAGTAGACTGAAGCTAGTAGCTAAGATGACTTGTGAAGACACACTCCATTCAGAGGATTACACAGAGCGCACAAATAATTGAATTTTACCTCAAATTCCATCAATGATCAGCGATTGCTGAGATGTTAGAATCACTTACAAAGTCAGAAGCATAGTAGTGCCGCAAGTGACATTTTTATTCTGGTTTTTAATACTGACACACCTCAACGGACTGACGTACAGTCTTTCCAATAAAAGTATGCTGATTTCTAGAAACTCTCTTAATTGAATACCTCCTAAATCGCAACTGATTTGTACAAAACAAGGAGTGCTGCTTACTCCACTGTCTTACACCAAATACAGAGTTTTGATTTCTTTTTCCAGCCTTTCTTCATTTCATTTCCTTTTATTGAGAATGATATGGTAAAACACAAATTCATCTAAATGTTAACCCAGTGTTCTTCACTATACCCTCACTCTCAGTAACTCCATGTCTCTTCCGCCTAACCTCTGTGACTTTCATTTTGAAATATGCTATTTTGATGCCTTTGTGAGATGAGTAATAAAAAAAGATAGGCAAATGCTGAAAGCAGAGGGAGAAAGTATGAAAAATGAAGTAATTAAATGTGGAGCTGAAGAGAGGTTTATCCTTGAAGTCAGGACACAGTAGCTGTTTGTGCTTATTCTGACATCACACTGCCTACCAGACAGTCTGTGGCACCTATGACATGTGCACGGTTTGGTTTAGATGTGTTTAGTTTTATCTGCCCTTATCTCTGATTAGTTCAACCCTTCAGAAAGGTCTTGAATTCTGCTCATAGACATTTTCCATGTTAGAGAAACAACTGAAAACCAGAGCTAGTGGGAACAATTACCATTCTCCTACATAACTAGCAGACCACCCAGCTTCATTTATGAAAAAAAGAGTAACAAAAAAAAAGATGATAAGTTGAGTCACATTAAGCAGTAAGCATCAAATGGTGACTAATCTGAAACATGTTAACTGGTCTTTGCAAATACAACTGCAGGGGGGGTGTTATGCAACACACTTGCTATCCATGCTACTCCTTCCAGTGCAACATTTAATAAATTTAATTAAGTCACCCAATCAGATCATATAAATGATGTATTGTTCTTTAACGTACTCCAAAATCACATAATAGCATTTAACAGTGCACCTCGTGTCTATGTGCTAAGTATTTCACAAGTTTAGTGCTGTTCTGACTATTAAATAGCATACACTTAACAAACTTTAATGAAAAATAGATTGATGAAATATTATACCCAGTCATGGTGATGGTAATATCGTGGTTTAGGCCTGTGCAGATGGATCCAGGCAGCGGTGGCTTGTCATTATCAGTGTTTGGTGTAACATGCTCCAAAGTAACTTGTTACTGTTGTCATGCTGCATTGTTCTGTAATGCAGTAATCCAACTATTACTGTACTGAATTCAGTAATCAGATTGTAGCTATTTACCAGTTATGTTGTTTCTTGCGTCACATAAGTTCTTAAAAATCTTCACAATAGACAGGTAGAGGGTGGAAAAAATCATCAAGCGTGCCCTTTCCCTGCACACTTGTGCCACAATTAGCTGTCTTCAGGTCCCGTTGAGAAAACTTTTGAGGCATGACAATGTGAACATTACTTTTAATTTTATTGCACGAAAGGACAAGAATGTGACAGCCAGGTCAGAAACAGCAATCCCCACAACATCAACTCTATCCAAGTGCGTGCAAGCATCCTGGACCCAAAATGATGTTAAAGCTGAGTGTATGCTGACCCCACCCATGCAACCAAAGCATAATTTGTCAACGCAGTGATTTTTTCTGTGAGGTGCTTATTTGGGCTGGTTTTAACTTTGTTGCTGACTTTGTGGTAAAACATAAAGACTAAAAGAAAGATTTTATGTGCATCCTCATTAGAATGGAGATTTGTGTAAGACTGTTGTCACATAACTGACAATGCATCTCAGGCCACGTTGTGGAGTAATGGAAACGTAATGAGTAAAGTGTAATACATTACTTTTATGAGTAAAGACCCCATCACTGGTCATGACTGATGGCCCAAGGAGAATATCTGTCCATGAAGTTGTTCTAGGAGTGAATGGTTAAAAAAGAATAAAACAAGTGTTTTGGAATGCCAAATCAAAATCCTGATCTTAATCTAATTAAAAACAAAAAAGAACCAGAAGCCAGCAGTTCATGTGAGGAAACCCACCAACATCCCAGAATTGAAGCTGCTCTGTACGAAGAAATGAGCTAAAATTCCTCCATGGTTATGTACAGGACTGATCACCACAAGTGTTTATTTGCTGCACAAGGGAGTCACACCAAATACTTTAAACAAAGGTTCACATTCTCTTGCCATTCACAGGTATGCAATATTGAATAAATAAATAAATCAAATATCTCATGTTTGATTGGGTTCTCTTTCGTTGGCCCTGTCTTCACACACTTCACAACTTCAGTTTGAGTGAAAACTTGTGGTTGTGCACTCTTTCCAATATTTCCTAATTACTTTGTCAACACTCAAAATATCTGCATGCATGCCTTGGTGTGTTAATGTGTGTGGGCTTTGTGTGTGTGTGTGTGTGTGTGTGTGTGTGTGTGCATGTTTTGCTGTGCCCTGGTTAGCCAACTAACCCTCCATGTTGCCTCACACCTGTGGAATTTTCCAACTTCTCTTCCACCGTGCCTAATGCTGTCCGTTTTCAGTATATTTTTTCTTATTATTTCTAAAGGAAATATATTTGATTTTTGAAGACCTCTTACTGTCTGAAGGTGAATCCTGGCTGTGCAATGTTGTTCTCTACAGTACAGAATGCATAATAAAGGAAAACAGCTGTCTGCTAGTGGCCAAAGACTGTTTTTATAATCTCATTACAGTTCATGAAAAAACTATAAGAAAATAAACAAAAAACAGTATGAGAGCACGGGATTACTTCTTGTGACAATCCTACAGAGGTTTTTTTCTATGCTAACAAGCTAAAGAAATAGAGATAACGTTACTCAGAGACAGGACAGGAGAGGAAGAAGAGAGGTTATATTTAAAGGTAAGGACTCCTCAGTGGCATTTGATAAACTAATGACCTCATTCAATTTAGAGGGATTTCATTTTAGCAAATATTGGATTGATACATGACATGTTGCTGAAGTTATTTTTTTTCATACTGTGAAACGTCCTGAAAACCAAAAGTATAATAACTTTATGTTATTCAAAGGTGGCATGAAAATATTGTACTAGGCAGTTTAGTGGAGGCTACACTGGTTAGTCTGCAGTACTATGGTGAATTTACAGTAATGTACTATGTTGGATTGGTGCAGAGTAGCTGTGTGTTAGGTTACATCAAGGGTAGCAGACAACAAATTAAATTTAAAATGATGATGCTGATTAGATTCACTATACTATCTAGAAGTAGGAAATCAGCCATGAAAGCTCATGTAATATCTCCTTATGTCTTGGGTAAATCCACATAGAGCAGCAGCACAGGTCAGCTGATCACAGCCTGTACACAAAAAAAATCTACTGGAACACAACAGAAATTATTGTGACTTATTTCTAAGTGATTCTTTTCCCCATGGTGCACCACTGCAACCATTCTTAGGGTTCCCACGCCTGCTGAATCCCACTTCAACCCCTGACTGTACTCATTTTTCTGTTTCAGTGTAGAGGCAAATTCCCCCATCCACAATATAGATGACAGCAAATAGAACACATTTTTTTTATTCCCTTTGTTTTTCTCTGCTTGTGCTCTGTGTAACAGATGTTCAAGCTGAGTAAAATCATTAGAAACAGAATGTAAGATAAAACAATATCATTGTATTAATATCATTTTATTATGATATTAATATGACATGAAGTTCATTTAGCTTGGCAAAAAATAGTTTCTCAAAATAGCCTACAAATAGCTTCTTTCTACTTTCAGATTTTGAGTACATTTGAGAATCTGTACTTTTACTTAAGTAAAAGTTGAATCAGCACTTCAACTTTTACCAGAGTATTTTTTAACACAAGTATCTGTACTTCTACTTAACTGATGAATGCGTGTACCTTTGCCACCACTGCTTTTGCTTTTATCTAGTTTACACTTAATGCATTGGTTTAATCTTTTAACATCCCCCATGTTACCAGTGACCTGTTTAGGTTTCAGTGTAGGGTTAGGTTCATATCAAAATCTTTACATGGAATTTTCACCTATATGGCATACCCAAACGGAAGTCTTAGTCTAAATGCATATAAAAACTTTTATTTGAAAAGTAACATCTTTTAGTCTCAGAAACTATGTTTTTAGTAAGTGGCTAAGGTGCCACCTTACCCTAGCCCTAACCCCTAAGTGGTTCACAGGTGACCTGAGTGATGTTGGAAATTGCATATCTGGATGTTTGAATTGTGCATTATGAATGCATGAAGTCCATACCTATAGTAAAAGTAGAAAAGGACAAAAATAACTACACAGTGTGTGTTTATGTATAGTGCAAAGGTGGATGAGTCGTTCCTTCCTCTGATGCTCCAACCTATGTGTGTTTGCAAGCATGCACGTCCCCCGATTGTTCCTATTCTGTCTGTTTAGGAGTATCGCCTCTGCATGTGGGCATGTGTATGAGCTCACAATAAGGCAGGGTGAGGTGTTGACAGATAAGGAAGGTAAAATCTGAAGAGTTTTTCAGATGACTGCATTCACTGATGGCTCAGACTGATATAATAGTATAATGACCAGACTAAACGGGTCAGACAACATGCAACGTTGTACATAGTTATGAAGAATGCTACAGAACACCCCCACTCAGGGCTTGGGTGTTAAATAATCCAGAATAAAATCTGTGGAAATATGTGCCATTGTTTAAAGTTGAAGCTTTTTTTTAACATTCTGTCGCTTTAAGCACCTGTCAGATGAAAAGGCTGATAACAGTATTTCCCTCACTATTCTGGGTCAGTGCTAGTAGCTCAGTCCATAACTCAGTATTATTTTATAAGTGTTTTATTCAGTCCATGCTTCCCTGTGTTCTGCTGTGCCTTGATTTTGTAGTCTTACTACACTGTCTTACTGTCAGCAATAAAGAATTTTTGTATGTTAATGAAAATATTTAAACCTTTAATCTTTTTTCAGCATTTTTGTCAGTCAAAAGAAAAAAAAAGAAAAAAAATGCTTGCTAACAACTTTCCAACTAAAGCTTTTACTCAAATAAATGTTATATTGTGTTTTTAGGCATATGAGTCACCAGTACATCGAGGAATCTCTGAAAGCACATAGCAACATCAGTTTGAGATACTGCATCCAGCATACACAGCTACTCCAATATGAAACTGCTCCTTACCCTACTTTATCTCAGTTTTTTATATCCGCACATGTTGGATTCACTGGAAACACTGCACAGATTGACAGCTTCAGCGGAGAGAAGCTCGCTGTGCTGTACAGTAAACATACAAAGTGCTAAATAAGCCAGTGTCACAGGAATTTTCCAACTTCAGAAAAGTGTAAACTGGCAATTAAGGATTGAACCTTTTGTGTCAAGTCTGGGCCAGCTGCTGTGAGTGTGCATATGTGTGTGTGTGTGTGTGCATGAGGAAGTGCTGGGGATGAGGCTCTGTCAGCAGGCAGGATTAGACGCAGAGCAGCTTCAACAAGAAGAACCTTTTCAGTCCTTCTCTTCAAAGAACCTCAACTGAGGCGTGTATGCACACACAGCCAACCTTCCTGCACTGTTTGACACTCTGTACGAGCAAATCAGTGTTCACACTGGGCACAGCACACCTGTTGGCATGTGTGTGTGTGTTTGTGTCTGGGTAAGCCCTCCTCCAGCAGCAGGGTTTTAGTGAGTACTTTTAGAGATCAGAGGTTTCTCAGGGCGATAATACAGCAAACTCCACTCCTTCCCTCCCAACCAAACCAAACCAAATACACCTGAAAACACTTGCACAGGTGTGTGTGTGTGTGTGTGTGTGTGTGTGTGTGTGTGTGTGGCAGGGGGTGGCAGGTAAAGAGGAGGGGAAAGGGGTGTGGAGGGAAAAGGGGTGTGGGGGGGTAGTGAACACACAATCATTTGCTCTCATATGAAAACAAACACATGCAACCTCGTTCTCATATCTCATATTCTCTCTCTCTTTCTCTCTCTCACACACACATACACACTCGCACACACATGCATGCGCACACATTGATCCAGGGCTGGCAGGCAAAGGATTACAGCTCTGTGGTGCAGCTTAGCTTCGATGTGAAATGTGAGGAGGCCTTGGACTGAACTTTAAGACTAATTCAATAATTACAGCTGTTATGAGAGAGAAGACCAGCCAGCCTTTCCCTCCCTGTACCTCTCCTACATACCTATCAATTTTTGTACTTCTCTAAATGTTACCTGCTTATTTGTGTACAACTCCAATTCCAGAAAAGTTGGGAAGGAAATGTACATTTTTAAGAAAATATTAGCTCATTTTGAATTTAATGGCAGCAACATAGCTGAAACAAAGATGGGGAATGACAAAAGACTGAAAAAGTAAGTGGTACTAAAAAGAAACAACTGGAGGAACACTTATTTGGGTTAATTGGCAACAGGTCAAAGACATGACTGTGTATAAAAAGAACATCTTAGAGAAGGTCTTCAACATAAAATTGACGGTGAATATCTTCATCTATAGTTCATAATATTATCAACGTATTCTAAAAATCGGGAGAAATCTCTGTGCGCAAGAGACAAGGCTGAAAATCAATATTGGATGCCTGTGATCTTTGGGCCCTCAGGCAGCACTGCATTAAAAACAGGCATGATTCTGTCATGGAAATCACTGCATGGGCTCGGGAACACTTCCAAAAATCAGTGTCTGTGAACACAGTTAGCTGTACCATCCACAAATGCAGGTTAAAGCTCTATCATGCAAAGAAGAAGCCTTATGTGAATATGATCCAAAAATGCTGCCATCTTCTCCGGGCCAAAGCTCATTTAAAATGGACTGAGGAAAAATGGAAAATTGTTCTGTGGTCAGACAAATCGAAATTTGAAATTCTTTTTGGGAAGATGGTCCCTCTCCGGAGAGTGAAATGGAGTGAAATCGGGCCAATAGGTCGGGTGGTGAGCTTTGATTTAGTTGCCGTTGCAAAAAACTCTCACTTTTTCTATGAGCTGTGAGCAGGCATGTATCATAGCTCAGATGCTTCATGCCGTTGCAGTAGTACTTTACATGGTAAATCCCTTCCAGGAACAATTTCAAATATAGCAGGAATGCTGGGATACTCATAGTGCTTCACAAGGAGATGAGCTTGATGGGGGGACTGGCAGAAATTAAGTCACATTTGTGTTCTATGGGTGGAGTTGATTCCTATCGCTATACCTTCCTTAACTCACCTGTCTGTCAGCTCTACCACTCTGCCTCTGTACCTGTCTAACCTGGTTTCTGATTTACCTGGTATGTTTGTACCTGTACACCCCTGCACCAGTCTGACCCACCTGCCTTTCTCTACTTCTGTAACTATCTGACTTACTTTCCACCTTTAAACCTGCTTGTTTGATGAACCAGTCTATCCAGACTGTCTGCCTGTCTAGGGAAATGCCTGTCAGCTTTTTAACCCTGTATGTCGTTCCAACCTATCTATTTCCCATCAGAATATTGTCATACCAGTTTACAAATTAATAAATGTTGATTCGGCAGAGAGTGAGAGTGGCTAGTGAGCTAGTAGGAGAGTGTTACCTGCTAGTCTTAAGAAACTGCAAATAGCAGTACTGCATGCTTTCCATAGCCAACTCTCCCACTCCCATGCATGTGTGTGCTTGTGTAAGCATATGTATGTGTGCACTCTGGTTGTTATCAGGTCACACAGGGTTTAGTGCTTGGCTGCTAGAAACCCAGTTGCACTGTAGTTGCTGTGGCAACATAATATGTAGAACGTGTTGAAGGTTTTTGAGCTCCACGCCCCCCTCAGGCCTCACCTGGTCCAATACTTTGACAAAGTTTGAACGCAGATCTCTGGCTGACCAGGTTCAAATGACATTTATTTATAGGTCTAATGATCTCATCCAATTTACCACATACAATACACTCACACAAGATGACAATGACAATCAAGGGAAGAATTTCTGAAAATGTCTAATGGCTTGCCTAACCTTATCTGAAAGGTCATCCACTGTGTCATCAGTCTCAGGTTTGTCAACTAAAGCATGTAGTTCTATTGTAATCATAAATTGCAGGCATTTTTGTCACTGCTATAGATCTGCTACCACAAAGGAAACTGCAAAATGTCAAGAAACACTACGTTTCACTCAATAATGATATAAATGGCTGTAGTATAAAATTACATGAAGTTTGTCACAAATAAAAAAAAGGATAGAATATGAATGTAAACAAATAATCAATACACTGGCTGTTTAGACCTTAAGAATTTTAGGGGTTCAACAGCGTTGTGTTATAATAACACTTACATGCCTTGCAGACCTTTCAGCACAGATTTTCTGTTAACATTTTGTGGTTTCCAAACCAAACCTAACTCTGATATTCTGTCAGTTTCTTGTATTCTTAGATTAGCATTTCCTTCTAAAGACTTTTGAGATTAAGCTGTAAAAACATATCTTCTGGGTTTTCTTGATTGTCTGAAACATGCAGTTGAATGTATCTGCATATACACCAATGAGGCATAACATTATGACCACCTGCCTAATATTGTGTTGGTCCCCCTTTTGCTGCTAAAACACCCCTGACCCATCAAGGCATGAACTCCACTAGACCCCTGAAGGTGTGCTGTGGTATCTGCACCAAGATGTTAGCAACAGATCCTTTAAGTCCTGTAAGTTGCGAGGTGGAGCATCCATGAATCGAAGTTATTTGTCCAGCACATCCCACAGATGCTCAATTGGATTGAGATCTGGGGAATTTGGAGGCCAAGTTAACACACCAAACTCGTCGTTGTGCTCCTCAAACCATTCCTGAACCATTTTTGCTTTGTGGCAGGAAGCATTATCCTGCTGAAAGAGGCCACAGCTATCAGGTAATACTGTTTCCATCAAAGGGTGTACATGGTCTACAAACAATGCTTAGGTAGGTGGTACGTGTCAAAGTAACATCCACATGGATGGCAGGACCCAAGGTTTACCAGCAGAACATTACCCAAAGCATCACACTGACTGCTGGCTTGCCTTCTTCCCATAGTGCATCCTGGTTCCAGGTGTTCCCCAGGTAAGCAACGCACCAGGCCATCCACGTGATGTAAAAGAAAACGATCAGACCAGGCCACCTTTTTCCATTGCTCCATGGTCCAGTTCTGATGTTCACATGCCCATTGTTGGTGCTTTCAGCGGTGGACAGGGGTCAGCATGGGCAACCTGACTGGTCTGCAGCAATGCAGCCCCATACGCAACAAACTGTGATGCACTGTATATTCTGACACCTTTCTATCAGAACCAGCATTAACTTTTTCTGCAATTTGGGCTGCAGTAAGTCATATTGGACCACATGGGCCAACCTTTGCACCCCACTTGCATCAGTCAGCCTTTGAGCTGCAGTTTTGGAGATGCTCTGACCCAGTCATCTAGCCATCACAATTTGGCCCTTGTCAAACTCACTCAAATCCTTACACTTTTTGTAAGCCTATTTTTCCTGTTTCTAACACATCAACTTTGAGGACAACATGTTCACTTGCTCCCTAATATATCCCACCCACTAACAGGTGCCATGATGAAGAGATAATCAGTGTTCACCTGTCAATGCTCATAATGTTATAGTTGACTGGTGTAAGTGTAATTACATTTGAGAAATGTTAAATTAGGATGAATTAAAATGAAATGAATTAATCACAGAAGCTTTTGAATATATATTTCATAAACATTTTAGAGCATAAAGCAAATGTTTTAATTTTGAATGGTTAGCTGTCAGTGAAGCAGTTACATAGCTGTAACTACAAATAACTAACAGTAAAGCAGAGGTGTATGAGGCTTTGGATTAGATATGATTATGATTTTATAGTAAATATTAGCATAGCACAAGAAGCCAAATTTAGTATAAAGGAATGTTTTTTAAATCTGTAGTCTAATAGTCCACAATTACATACAGAGGTGCTTGTTGCAGGATTATAAACATAAGACTTTGTAGCTCGGTACAAAACAAAACAGAGTCAGGTCTCTAACACTATGTAATTGGGTTCCAGTTTGTTTGAATAAAAAATGTTTCAAGGACAAACAAAATTCACTGGCAGCAGTCAGAAAAAAGAGGAAGTGTCACAGTGATGGGAGAAAGTGTGAGTGTAAACCTCACAAAACATCTTGAGCTATAGAGATCAGCTAGTCCACACCAATTTCTGCAACAGTGACTGCGTACAGTATTCTACTATGCTCCAAAACAATTGCTAGTAGAACCTGAACTGAGGTCATGGAAAACCTGGTACATAAACAACAGCAAAAGTATAATTCAGCTGACACTGTTTGTGTTATTACAGCAGCTTTGTGGTCTGTGCATGTGTGTTTATGTAAGTGATGTGTGTACATGCATTACCTGGGTCTAAATTCAGGGCAGTGCATGTGGATGCTATGTATATGCATATGTGTAGGTGTGTATTTGTGTGTGTGTGCGCGCGCACAGTGTGTGTGCATGAAATCAAATGAGCTCATTGTAACACTATGAATGGTAATCATACAGCCTCCTCTCAGCAGCCGTGTGTAACCTACTGAAACCCAAACAAGAGATGAAGTGTGATAGTACACACAGACCTCACACACACACACACACACACACACACACACACACACACACACACACAGTAGCTATGATAGGAGATGCAGAGCTATTGTGGAACTTGAACCCTCATGTCTCACTGCCAGGTGATCTCATGTTTTGGCCCAAATAAGAGAGTGAGGGAAAAAGAGAGAGAGAGAAGCAGGTTGAGGGAATGAAACAAGGACAGTAATAAATACAGGAGCAGTGATACTGTAATCTTATATCTGTTCCTGCTCTTCTGTATCTTCACAAGACTCAATTACCATGTGTGTCACTGCACAAATAGTAAATACTAGGAAGACATAACCACATTTGATAAGGGCACGGGCCACCAATGAAAAGAAGTAATTTCCACTGGTGTATACAGCACCTAAAGAAGTTAAATACTCTATGCCATACCAAAATTGCTACAGCACTGTTCTCTGTATCTAAGCAGAGTTTCCCATTGGTTGGTTTTTAGTTCATCTGGCTGAAGGACAGATGAGCTAATGCCCTGGCCTGGCATCTATTGTCTGTCTATCTGTCCATCTGTCCACAATTCATAAGAAATTCCTCCTAGAGTATTGTTCAGATTTTAGTGAAACTGGCACACAATGATCACCTAATGGGCCTTCAAACTGTGCTCAAGGTTGAGGTCAAGGTCATACTGTTTCACACATTACAATAAACTGTAAATTGTGATGGATCATGAGGCAGATGAGCTACTACATCATTGATAACTACATTCACTACCTAGAGCCATTGTGAAAAACTGCCATATTCAGTTCAATTCAATTCAATTTTATTTATATAGCGCCAAATCACAACAAAAGTCGCCTCAAGGTGCTTTATATTGTAAGGTAAAGACCCTACAATAGTACAGAGAAAACCCCAACAATCAGAGGACCCCCTATGAGAAAGCACTTGGCGACAGTGGGAAGGAAAAACTCCTTTTTAACAGGAAGAAACCTCCGGCAGAACCAGGCTCAGGGAGGGGCAGCCATCTGCCGTAACTGGTTGGGGGTGAGGGGAGAGAGGGGTTATTTTAGTTACTGTTGCCTTCCTATCAGCTCAAAGCAGTCTGGCCATTCACATCTGACCTCTTAAGAGAATAAGACCTCTTAAGGCATTTTCATCCAGAGAAATGCT
>VUQS01075935.1:18025-28923 GCA_015108495.1 Heterochromis multidens
AAAGACCCTACAATAACAGAGAGAAAACCCCAACAATCAGAGGACCCCCTATGAGAAAGCACTTGGCGACAGTGGGAAGGAAAAACTCCCTTTTAACAAGAAGAAACCTCCGGCAGAACCAGGCTCAGGGAGGGGCAGCCATCTGCTGTGACCAGTTGGGGGTGAGGGGAGGGAGACAGGACAAAAGACACACTGTGGAAGAGAGTCAGAGATTATTAATAACCAGTAATTAAATGCAAAGTGGTGTATAAACACATAGAGAGTCAAACAAAGGTGAGTGAAGAAGAGTTTATAACTAGATGTAATTTTAAAACCTCAAAGAGAAGCTGCACAGTAGCTACACACTCATTCAAAATCTGAGAAGGTACTCCTCAAAATCACAGTGGTGCTAAAACCACACAGGTGTTCTTATTTGTGTTGCCTGGTTAGCCCACTTCTTTGGCCCGTGTGTTCTCCATCACCCTCCTGTTACTCCTATTACTCCTGTTAAAGCAGGAAATCTTACACCTTAATCATTTGTACTGGCACAGTCAGTTGGCTAAAACACCGCTTAGCTCTGAAAACTTAAACCTGAGCAAAGGACTAATGAGCCAGACTACCTGGAGACACCTGTGTGGCTGCACAGAGCTTTAAGAAGGCAAAGAAAAGGAGGTTGCTTTAGAGATAATTAAGATGTAAAAGTAATCATCATAATAAAAAAAAAGCTAATGCCACTTTAAAAACAACCCCCTAACAACTACACACACACACATGCACACGCACACACACACACACACTCAAACACACACATAAATCCAGTAACATGTACCATGACCCTTTTGAGACCCCACAACCCCTAACATTCCCAGTTAACCCTTGCTCTCTGACCTTATGCTGTAAACAGGTGGAAGCTGGGGAAGCAGCTTCAGGAGGAGGGGATATTATTCATTCTAAATTTAGTCATGTGGAAAAATGTCATTGTTAATGTTTGCGCTTTGATCAGTCTAGATGTTTTAAAATTTCATGACACCATTGATCTAATTTCAAACTTGGTTTATGAATGCAAGTCAGCTTCACTGAGCCTCTGGAATGAACACATACAGCTATATGTGATATTGCATATGCATATTGACAACTTGAGAATGCTTCTACGTGTAATCGTTGTTAATTGGTGAAAAGTAGAGGTTTCCATTCACTTTTGAACCTAAATGAAAAAAGAGGAAAAGAGATGATTACCAAACTGCACAGCAGGGGACTGGATGTAGAAGACATGGAGAAATAAAAAGGAGAAAAAAAATAGCACCATGGGTAAAAATAGGTTTTTGCCTTATCACTGAAAAATACGTGGTTATAAGTGGTCAGAGTGTTATTCATCCTTTTGAGGGACAGGAATATGGACAATATTTTAATTTGTGGCTACACGGTTCCTTTAAGGGACAAGAGAGGAACTGGGGTGAGAGAAATGACCGAGGGAAGACTGGAGTAAAAAAAAGGAGGGATGGAGGGCAGTCACCTGCAGTGTGGGAATGGACCAGTGTTCTCCACAGGGGTTGGTGGTCTCCTGCCCCCCCTTCCTCACCCTACCTCACACCCACCCAACCCCACTCCACTTACCTCATTCCCCCCCTCCTCCTTTTTTTGCCTCGTCCTGCCTTTTGGATGCAGCTGTAGGATGGGAGGAAGACAGTTTGTGGGAGAGGTGGATGGGTGCAAAGTGAAAGGAACAGGGACTTAAAAATGTTAACTTAACAAACGCAAACCATGTTGTATTTGCATGTATTTGCAGGGTGTTTGTGGTCATCTATTTTATATATAAAAGAGGTCTCAAGTCTGTAGAGTAGAGCTCCTACGTGATCCTCAGTTTCTGTGGCTAAATATGTTTTGTGTCACTGATAATTTGCTCCAAATGTGTTAGGAGAAATCTTGGTGACAACACACAAAACCATACATGATGACATCCTACTTGTCCATGTGTGTGTGTGTTGCCCTCAGTCCCCCAGGCAGCTGCTTCCAGATGACCCCCAGCAGCTAGCTGTCACTGGACATCTGCATCACACACACACATGCACGCATGCATTTGTGTGCCTGTGCATGTACATACAAGTGTGGTGGCCTCTTTTCTGCTTGGTTGGGATTCTGTCAAAAGTATTTGAAGCATCTCTGAGCCACACACACACTCACAGCCATTGACACTAACCACAGGAGATGGACAGACAGATGTACAGTATGTATGTGTGTGTGTGTGTGTGTGTGTGTGTGTGTGTGAGTGAGTGTGTGTGTAGATGATGTTAATGATGAGAGAAAGAGTGCCGCCAAAATCACGGCCCATGACCCCTCGTTAGCAGACGCATGCATGCAAACACATGCACACAAAAGAAAGAAAAAAACATCACAATTTACTTTAATACATTTACTTTAATACATGTTGCATAAAATTATGTATAAAGTTCAGTATTATATCAGCTTTTAAATAACCAAACCAATCAAACAGATATTGCAAAAAGACAAAAATGTGTGTGTGTAAATTACCAGTTAAGTTTACTAAAACAGTCATGAAGACATACGCATACCAAAGAGAATGTAACTAGTGAAATTAAGCAAAGAGCATCAGCACTCAGCAACCAGATCATTTATCTTACACATCAACTTTTGTTTGTCTATCATGGGTTGCATTTTTTACAGGGAAAAGACCAGGGAAAATGTAGCTTTACATTTGAATACATAACATTTAAAAGAATTTGATGTTTTTTATCCTTGAAAGAAAGCACTAAGTATATGCCAGACCTGGAGCAACGTGTTTTTTGTGTCCCATCTAGGATTGAAATCTGCTAATGAATTTGAGCACGAGAAAACATTTGGTTGGAAAAGGGAGAAGAAGCAAGGACTTTAGTCAAAACTCACATACACACATTTCTCTCAGACATTTTTTCCTTTACTTGTCATTTATTCAGCTACTAACTATGTTATATTTTAAGTTATTAGTAAGTCATCAGCAGGATAATAAGAGACAAGAGAGCACACAAGCTGCATGTCTGACAAAGTTTTCTAGCAATCTACTTTAATCTGTGGAAACAATGCGCTGAGGTGTGTGTGTGTGTATGCCTGAGTGTCTGTAGTGCAAGGTAGGGTAGGGTCCCCCACCACTGTGATTGGGGTCGAAGGTCATCTGGGAACCAGGGAGCTGTCATGCTCCATTAGACTGTGTTCTGGGACAGAACTAAAACCAGATTGAGGCACAATGAAAAGTTTTTTTATGCTACTTAACAGCTTTTTTTTGCACTCATCTGGATACTTACAGGTTATCGGTGACCACACACACTTAAACACACGTGCATATACTGTATTTGAAGGGTTTGTTAAGTTACAGATGAAAGACAGAATAGGCCAACATTTGTGCTCACAACCAAAAACATGCAGGCATTCAGACACTTTCACACTGTTGTACTCAACCACTCAAAATTTTGAGGTCACTTAGAAGCGGTCTTGTGTTTTAAAAAAAAAGCACATTTGGTTTCATCTAATACTGCATGAAATGGATCAGTAATTTTGCAAATGATTCCCATTTGTGACAACCATCACTCTTCTGTTCGAATGGCCCTTTGTGTTACTTAATGCAAGTTTATCATGCTCAGTGGATGACTGAATAATTGAAACAGGTAAAAAAAACAAACAAACAAAAAGCAACTGGGCTTCCAAAACTAAAAAATTATGCCACAAAAAAAAAGGAAAAAGAGTTGAAACAAAAGCATACAACTGCAAATCTGCGAGTCCCGATCAGCAGCCCCTGTTGTCACTAATGAAACTTGTTCCACCAGCAGCTGGTTTCAGGTAAACATTCAGTTACCCAACTGATCTGTGACCAAGCACATGCTGACAGACATCTTATATCAATGCCTTCAGTGCTCTTGGAATCGTCATTTGTGTTGTAGTAACTTGGTTTTCCTCCACTCACTTAATTACTAACCACTAACTATTAATTTTATTAGTTATTTGGGGAAAATGTGCTGCTATTGAAACATTATTATTAAATGGTAACTGTCCTCCCATAAAAACCTCATAGGTTGTGCTTTCTGGGGGGGGGGCAGTCACAGGTTAATATGACAAGCAGATTATTACTCTGAAGGGAGGAAAAGTAAGGTAATGTAGTCACAGATGGCTGGCAGCATTCCCTTTAATCATAATCGTTCTTACCCTGTGCTTACCTACAAGTTTATTATTGTAACCATATTTTACCAGACCCCTGATGCATCACATATAATGGGACTTCCGTGTGGCGTTTGCATTGTTTCCCTCTGCTTCCTGTCATGGCTTGCATCTGGAGTTCATCCACAGGTGTCCGCTTATCCTAATAATGAGCTGAATGAGGAGAAGGAGTTAATAAATGCACCTTTTTTATGTTTAATCCGGTGGTGTGTAAAGTCGATCTTTCACTTCTGATGCCTTGCTTCTTTTTCTTGTTACAAAACTTTAATAGACCAACTTCTGCTGTGGACTTGAAAAACCATGGGCTTAAGAGCTCACAAAAATTTAAAATGGATTGAAAATTACAGCAGACTACCACGGCTATATTGTTCATTATTGCTTATCCAGTATACACTATTAAACCTGTTACAACATTCTCTACCAAATCTCCATAATGCTGGATGGAGTGACATGATAACTGCTGCACAATGACAAAGACATACAGCATCTTCACTAAACAACTTCCATCTGTCTCATATTTGTTTGTACTGAAGGACTATAAATCATAAGCTACACACCGAGAATTTCTGACTTCTCTTCATACACAATTTTTCAGCCTTGCCTCACTGCATGTGCAAAATGACGACTGAAGAATGCTGATTTTAAAAAAAGGCTGAACTGCATTTGTCCTTTCTATTCTAAGGCAACTTTCCAGCTTCTACATACGAGACTGTTTCCCTGAGAAAAAGGTGCTCTCACCTGTCCACAGCCTATTCATCACTCCAACAGGCTGGTTGACTTAATGTCTGCGAGCTCGACAGAGAGATGCACGTGATGATGGAAAACATGGCTGGCCCGGCAAGCAGGTGTGTGTGTGAGCAAAGATATACAGAGAAGTAGCCTTTTATCTTTCATCCTGTCTCGCCAAGCCAAGATATGATCAACTGGTTGAGTCACTGTATTTACTACTACTAGAAAAGTGGTAGATTTTTCACTTAAGAGCTCAATTAAGTGCTGTTGAAGCCCAAAAACTGGTTCTTAAAACTCACCTGGGCGCATTAATGGGCTCCTGCCCCTAGACTTTATGAATCAGGGCCTGTACTTAGGGTCTTATATGATATACTGACACAGTGGTCAAAGGAGATGAACCACACCACATTGCATTCTGTTTAATGCTTTTGCTGTTGCAGTCTGATTGGTAAAAGCTGGTTTTGAGCTGTGTTTATTTAAAACACTGGATAACCACATAGCTTAGCTTAGCATAAAGACTAAAAAACACTGGAAAAACAGCAAGCTTGGCTCCACCCAGCAGTAACAAATTCTGTCCAGCAGCATCTCGAAAGCTGGCTAACTGAGCACCTTATATCTCGTTTGCCAGATGGGGTTATCTGTGTTATGTGACTCTTTCTTAGCTCTGGGCAGTGACCAGACAAATAGTCTGCTATTCATACTGGCTCACAATTGGCCGATGCAGAAGCAAACTTGACCCCAAGCACTCGAGATTTTACTTGAAATCCCACAAGACTTTGGTGCACTCGGAACAGCTTTTTGATGCATTTGTCAGCTAAAAGCCTTGAATTTCAATTTCTGTGAATTTAATAAACCTCTGCGAATAACTGCAGCCAAAACAGGTCTCATTCCTGACTTCTAATCTTCTGAACTAACACTTTCCTCTGCTTTACTTGCAACATTACCCTGTTGAGTAACTCTTGCTTGCCAATAAGACAGCACAAAAGTAACCTGCGAGAGCTGCACCAACAGGGTTTCCAGCAGCCCTGTGTGAACTGGGTGGTGATGGGGCAAGCTGCTCCTGAGCAAGCCACTCATGTTTAGTCCCAGTCTAGTGGAAAAAAACTTGCCTAACCTGTCCCATACTCCTTCTGATATGCCAGTATATGTGTGTGTGTGTGTGTGTGTGTGTGTGGGCTACTTACCTCATTCCATGCTTCAGGAAAAACATCCGAACATTCATCAAAACAGCAAAACACAGATGAAGATAAGACCGTTCTGTTTTGGAGCATGTGTTACCCTCAAAGGAGAATGCGAGGTGTGTGTGTGTGTGTGAGTGTGTGTGTGTGTGTGTGTGTGTGAGAGAGAGAGAGGCAAAGACACAAGACAGGACATAAAGACAAAAAGCAGGCTACAACTAGTTTTAAAGCAATATGCTGCCACCAAGTCAAATATCTGTCTTTGATTCGAGCGCTCCTGGAGGCCAGATAAGAAAAGCCTCACCAGTGTTGTGTGTGTGGTTTTCAAGCTGCAGCTTTCAAGCCATCTCATTTTCCACTGAAGTCTGATAACACACATTAAAGGCTGAGCAGTGTAGGTGGGCAAAATGCCCTGGCAACAACAAAAAAATAAAAAATAAAAATAAAAAAGTCTTTAAAACAAAACTTTTTTTTTTTTTTAAATCAACTCATAGTATCATTTTGTGTTCTGGCAAGTCGATAGTTATGGTTTGCTTAATTTCTGGCTACTCAAACTGCTTTATTGACTTTAGGGAAAGATTGCAGTGATGACAGGAAATATGGCTGAATTCATGATCTTCATGGATCAAAGTCACATGATTTTATGTTCATATACCTCCTTCAATGGCTGAGTTACACCTCACTACGTGAAAAATCATAGCATGTTGCTTGTCATACTAAAGGAATAATAGGTCATGTATCCCAAAAAGCTGAATCTGTTCATCTGGACGCAGCGTTTTCAGTGGGAAAAATGTTTCGTCACCTCTGGTGACTTCTTCAGTCTCAGCTGACTGCAGGCTTCCCCAACCTTATAGGTCATGTAGTCACTGTTTCGTCCAGTGTCTGTAAATGAGTGATGTCTTATGTGCTTCGTTTTGTCTCTGAGTCAAAACTCAGTCAAGATGACTTGACTGTTGTTCTGTACAGAGTTTAAGGGAATTTAGTGATTTAGTAGTAACACAACACAACAAACATTTATGTATCTCAGTTCAAACACACCAGTTTATGGCAATAGTGAGACGAGTTTCTCACTCCTAATATGACACATATGTAACAGATCTCTTGACATCATATTCAAATGCATCAGGTAGGGGTCCTGTTACTGTTGTGAAGTGGCATATTTAAACCCAGACCACAGTCTTTTCCTAAACCTAACGAAGAAGTTTTTTGTTCTTAAATCTAACAAACAAGTGAAAGTGAAACTAATCTGCAGGTGAAAACAAAGCTTCCTACTTGGATTAAAACTACAGTCTTCCATTCAATTCAATTTTATTTATATAGCGCCAAATCACAACAACAGTCGCCTCAAGGCGCTTTGTATTGTAAGGTAAAGAACCTACAATAAAACAGAGAAAACCCCAACAATCAAACCCCCCTATGAGCAAGCACTTGGCAACAGTGGGAAGGAAAAACTCCCTTTTAACAAGAAGAAACCTCCAGCAGAAGCAGGTTCAGGTAAGGGCAGTCAACTGCTGCCATTGGGATTTAGGGGTGGGAGACAGGACAAAAGACACACTGTGGAAGATAGCCAGAGATTAATGATAACTAATGATTAAAAGAAACACTTCCAAAACACTTTGACTGCTAGCCAACTGAGCTGAAAACTAGTGGGCACCCATGCTTTTAACACTCCAGGAGCGCCTCTCTATCTGACAGAAAACCTTGAACAGACCTCACTGCTGCAATGATTTCACAATAATTTGTTTGCAAAATAACACATTCATGAACCCACATGACCTCTGACATCTGCCAGGCTTTTTAGAAAAGATATACCTTTCTGACTTACTGGAGCCCATCCCAAGTGTGCAGCACATTGAATAACGCTCCTCTTGGCTCCCGAATTAATGTGGATCCAAACTTCAAAATACTGCCAAGCATGTCACAGCCTTAACACTAATTTAAGCATAGCTCAACAATCACAAGCAAATCTACACTTTCAAATGTTGTAAAAATGTTCCCAGCTAAGGAATAACACTTGAAGTGTGAGTAGGATTTCATATATCCCCATGAGGCCTTCTGTTCTTTTCTTTTAAGAAAGCTGAACTCATAAGTGAGTGTTAAAATGTTTGATGAGGGATGTGCCCAAGACTTAAAGTGTTTAAGTCTTTCATCTCTCCCTTCCAGAGACATTTTAATATGTTACACATTAAGAGTACAGATGTTGTCAGAGGCGACAGACCAATGTGCACGTGGCAGAGGCGTGTAATTGTGCCGTCGTTCGACTCGGCGATTTGTTTTCCAAGCTGGGAGATGATTGCAGCTGATAAGACAAACCTCTAAATATAAAGTTTAGGAATCATTAAAACCATGTAAATATTTCCCTCCAATCCCTTTACGCTAATCCTCACCATGGCCAATGAAACCATTCATTAGAAAATCATCAGCTTTGCAACATTCCAGGATTTTTGACTTTAGCCACGCGTGTTTGCATTTGCATGTAAGCACATAGAGAGAGAGCCTGAGCCTGTGAGTGTGTGCACAAGTATGCGTGCATTGCCCGGGTTTGCTTATTTATGCAAATCACTGTGCCAATTTTATTTAGGTATAACTGACAACATTAGGTCTAATCCTAAATAGAAATTATCAGTCATTGTTCCTGGTCCTGTCAACAGATTGGTAATCTATGAACAAGAATTCGACCTGGCAGAGCTTCTGTTGTCACTTTATTCATCTGGCCTAGATTCAAGGTCAAAAAACTATTACATCCTCAAATACCAGCAACCATATTATTTTAATATTCCATACGAGTTGGGGAATAAGGTGTTCAGTTATATCAGTGCTAAGGTTTCTAATTAACTTTAAAGCTGAAAATATATATAAACTTCCAGCACTGCAGTGTCTTTACAAAGTACATATTTTCCTCTTGAGCTAACTATGTGGGTGATAGAAGAGCTACCATAACCATAAATATATGCACAATAAGGTGAGTTATTGGAAGGAAATGGCTTCAGTTTAAAAGTGAAGCCAAGTTTTTCATTTGATTATTTATTAGTAATCACTGATTGTTTGCCCTGTATAATATCAAAAATAACAAAAGTTTTTTGGAGACAGTGATGCCATCCAATGACTTGTTTTGTCCAACCACAAATGCAGAGCCCAGACATCTTTAATTTACTAAGGTCATTTAAATCTGCAAATTTGAGATTCTTAAATTCATCAAATATTTTAACATTTTTTGCTAAAAGAAAAAATGCATGCAGATTTCCGCCTGCCAACCAATTTATTTTATTTTTTCACCCTGTGGACTCATCTGTAGAGACACTATACTACAGTGCATCAAGCCTTGCACCCTTCAGGCATGGACAGGAGTTACTACTTATTCGTGGTATCGCGGTATCTGTGGTACCTGTGTGCATATACGCATCCATTCCTAAGTATAATCACCACCTTTGTCTTCCCATAGTCTTTTATTTTGAAATTGACCACATTCCGGTGTCATACTTCTGATCTCCATTAGTCAACACAATGAAGAAAAATTAAAATTACAAACTATCAAGAAGTATGTTTAAAGTGGACCTGTAGTGGTTAGTTCCATTTCAGTATTGTTATCTTAGACTCGATTGGCATAGCTTTGCACGAGCCTTCTTCTTTTGGCTGCTCTCTTTTTGGGGTCGCCACAGCGGATCATCTGCCTCCATCTCACCCTATTCCTAGCATTCTCTTCTGTCACACCAACCCTCTGCATGTCCTCCTTCGCTACATCCATGAACCTTCTCTGTGGTCTTCCCCTTTTCCTCCTGCCTGGCTTTGTCCAGTATATCCACTATCCCTCCTCTCCACATGTCACACCATCTCAACCTTTCCTCTCTAACTTTGTCTCCAACCCACTCAACTTGAACTGTCCCTCTGATCTACTCATTTCTGTTCCTGTCCATTCTGGTCACTCCCAATGAAAATCTTAGCATCTCTGCCAACTCCAGCTCTGCCTCCTGTTTTGTTGTCAGTGTCACTGTCCCCTGGCAACCACCAGTTGCTTGGGAAAAATGTGTATTCCCTGTGTTGCCAAAAACGTCCTTGCGATTGCTTTGGTTGCTAGCAACGGTTTCCTGTAGTTTGCATGGAACACATGGAATAACAACTTGTCTGCAAACACTCGCCAGCTGCTCTCAGAGTGGTGGGAAAACTGTGAAAAGTGCAACACAAACCAGAAACTGAGACCATTTTTCTTCAAAGTAAAAGATGCACCTTTTGAAACATGTTGGCTACAGTACTGAGACACAACTTTCTCTGTTTCTGGTTTGTGTCACACTTTTTCAAGTTTTAGCGAGTGTTTGCACACAAGTCGGCATCTACCTGCAAACTACAGGCACCCACGGCAATCTGCTAGCAGCCAAAGCAATAACAAGGAGGTTCTTGATACAGCCCCCTCTTTGTGACCGATTTCACCTATTGACAGCCAGCAACTTCCAGGAACCACTCAACAGCTTGTCACCAGCAAGTCCTCTATACTGGGCTTTGATGCAGCCCTTCAGTTCATCCATTGTCCAAAGCTAGATGTTTACCTCTCCTTTTTAAGCCACCCTCCTTTTAAGCCAACTTTCTTCTGATTTGCTGCCTTCAAGAAACAAAAGGTTACAGCAGGTAGGCTAAGATGCAGATATTAGGTCTATCTGATATCCTCTTGTTGGTGTTGTTCCTGGATCAACATAATAATGTTTGTCCAGAATCAACATTCCATCTGACCAATCACATTGTTATGATGTCATAGGTTTGCGACTTGGAAAAAAACCTGCCGATGTCCACTCAGGAAAAAAATCCAAAAAAGGGGTG
>VUQS01075936.1:9322-19616 GCA_015108495.1 Heterochromis multidens
TTTTTTGCTTAGGCTGCAGTCTGAATTTCTTGGCTTCAGTTACTGACCTCGACTAAGAAATAAATCAGCACATAACCTTGTGTAAAATAGCAATGTGTCACTTTTAAAGTAGTTATTTAAGACATAAATGACCTTTAATGTATAAATGATTTAATTTTGTAGGTGTTAGATTTTAGGTAGGCAGATATCAAAGGGTGCTGTACTTCTTATTGATCTCTCAGCAGGAAAACTATGAAGCTTATTTCCAAAATGTCAAACCTTCCATACAAATCGACCCCCAATTTTCTATTCTATTCACACTTGGTATGGTATTCATTATCCCTTAAAAATAGGAAACTGGATTCGTTAATTTGACTTTTACTATTTTTTCTTGAAGTGACACATAAAAAAAAAAACAAATGGTCTTTCAATTACCACTTTCCAAGTTTCAGTAATAAATGCACAATGGGAAAAAAATGATTGCTAAAGAATGCATGAGTGAGGTTATTAATATTTATTGGCCTATTACATAAAAAATCTCTAATACTTCAACTTTATCGATCATTGAATCAGTAGAATGTTAAATAAAATAAAAAATTAACCATGGGTAGATATGTAAAACTGTGTGTCATGCTGATCCGAACTTTCTGCTAACTTATCGCAGTCTTTCTTTTAATGACCCTATTACTATTCATTTCTGGCAAATCATGCATAGCATGAGAAGAGTAGCAAACCACATATGCAGTGAGTAAGCATACAAGCACACACAGGAGTAGCGTGTATGAAGCAATGTAGGCTCTGTGTAAAGTGAGTGGGTGGTCAAAGCTGCAGATCGATGGGGGATCTTGTGAGTGTACCGTTAAGCCAGTCAAAAATCCTTTTCCTTTCCTTCTTGGAGTAGGAAAATTGATGCTTTGGTATTCTCAGGATATGCTGACTCTGTATTTGATGATGATGTATTTTGTTTGTTTGAATTACATCCATACAGCATGTTGCATTTGTACCAGGATGTTGTTAAGCCCTACGTGTTCTGCCTCCTGGTGCTCTAATCTCAGTTTGCACTTTCACATTGTTTTCTAAAACATTACAGCTCTGGTCAGGAACATAGGGTTATCCTCCACTTTAAATCTCATGTTTCACCTACTGTTGGTAAAAGAGATGACCGTGTACAGTATGACAGTTCAATAAATCTATTATGTGTGCATAAGTGGATAAAAAATAATAAGACTCCCACTAACCAAAGGCTGTGGCTGTGTTCTGACATATATTGGAGAGAAGGCAATGTACTGCATTATTTGGATATGTTTATTAAATAGGATGCCTCAGTTGACCACGTTCCTCCTCAGTCGAGAACAATAGGTAATCTATAATCAGCCTCCATTCTCCAATAAACACTGTTTATTTTTCTATCTTAGCAGCAGTGTGTCTCATTATCATCTCCCCCTCTCTTATATCCACTTAATGCACCAAGGAGTTATGGGATTGTTCCTGCATAAAATTAGGGGCATTAACAACAGCCTATTAAAACTACAATTGCATTGCACTGCTGGATTACTTATTGATATCTGGCAAAATTGCTGCACTAACAATTTTAATGAGTTTATAAACAATAACTTTTTTGTGATGGGACAACAATAAAAACACAAGGAAGAGAAAGATCAAACAGCATTTATTATCATCTTAATATAATTTATATTTAGATAAAACTAAGATTGACAGTTAAGTGTAGTGGTGCATACATTAAACAATGGATTTAGTGTATACATGCACAACTTTTGCAAAATAATCAAGTTTGCTTTAAGCGCAAAGTTTGTGTTTTCTTGTTGTGTGTACCAAAGCATAAATTAATAATAGCATAGCCTCTGCTATTAAGCACAAAATCACAGTAATTCCAGTAAAGGTTTGGTTTCAAGAAAGAAAATAAAACTAATTAATAAACTGTCAATAAAACCTCATGTTTTTTTGTTTTAACCAAATCCTTCAAATGTAAAGTACATCTTTTTCCATGTGTCTGTGGTCAGAAGTCACTGTCTTTATGTTGTTGTAGTCCAGGACTGTCTGGATTTCAGCGGTCAGCATTCATCTTCCTTAGCTTTGGTGGCAGGTTATCCTCCAATCTCCCTCCGGCTGAAAGAAGAGGGCTGTGCATGGGGACCGGAGCAGGGGACAACGTGGATGGCAGGCTGTGCTGGTATAGGTCTCCAGTTGACTGGGTCATGGGTTCAAAGCCTACCTTGAGGGACTTAAGCCCCAGACGATTTGCTGCCTCAGGGCCAGGTGAGGAACTGAGGCGCTGCAGCTTCAGGGGGAGGTCTCCAGTGCTGCAGGCCTTCTCCGAATGCTGGGAGCTGAGCATAAGCACTTTCCTCTGCAGGTCCTCCTTCCCCGACGAACTCATTCTCTGTAATTTGCTTGGAAGCCGAACCCCAGTACCGACATGACGGCCCCTTTCCTCAGTAGTGTTAATACAATCCACAGAAAACACGCGGTCACGCCGGGCACCGTGACTCTCAGTCAGTGCAGGAGTAGGAGTGGACAGAGGCGAGGGCAGAGAATTCTTCTCTTCGTGCTCTTTGACACTGTACGGTGGTGTTGGTACCTCGAACGTACTGTGGAACTGAGAGTAGTCTACCCTGAAAAAGCCCTCCTCCAGGGACATTACCGGCAGGAAACGATGGCCCCATAAAACCTCATCCTCAGTGTATGACGTCCTTGCCTGGCATGTCATACCTAGAAGAGAGTGAGGGGAGTGATAATTTTAATAACTGCCATTAAATGGGGTTCCAGCAAAACAATTATAAGCTGATAAGGAGGAAGCTGAAAGGCCAGCATCACCGCCTATTATCTCTTTTTCCTCTCTCCTTTATTGCTTGTGAAGACAGCTTCATGCATCCATCTGTGTGATCATCCAGTGCAATTTAGTCACATACAAGAAGATTTAAAGTAAACCCACATGAAAGGGCTATTGCATTTCCAAGTTCATGAAAGTACCCAGAAGGCTTTTACACATTATTATTATTGTTTTTATTTTCAAAGCTTGCCACCTCTGATGTACTGTAATGGAATACGTGAGATGAAGAGCATCTTTACATGCATTAACAAAAAAGGAAATCCTTTACAGTATATTCTTTCTTTCCTGGATTTCTTAAGCTGTGTAGTTTCTCTTTCCTTGCTTTCTGTTGATTGCAGATTCAGTTTCTGCCTAGCTAGAAGAAAATCATCTGTTGGCAAACTGGCATCGGTTCTCATCATGCTCTTGTGGAGGGCCTAATTTACGGATGATGTATTAAGCAAAGATTTTCTAGTAACGTGGGTGCCTGTGTGTCTGCTCGTGTACACATTTCTTCCATTTGACCTCAGCCTTGTAAAGTATGTTTCTTGACATTTGGATGTTTGTTGGAGGTCCTTCGTGATCAATAATCACTTAGTTCATTGTCTTTCTTTTCTGATCCAACGGCTCTGCTACAACCTGAGCTTTTCTGTGAAACACTACAGTTAGCGAAAGAGTAGGAGTCTGATCCAGTCCCTCTGAGGGATGATATGTTCGGTGTTATGTCATAACCTGATGCTATTCCAGGCGCACTACTCATTTTCATCCACAGAAACATTTCTACATCTAAGTAAAGGTGATTTTTATTCTAATTGTCCTGAGGCTCAGCTTTAATTACAGTTGTAAGTTTAGGATAATTTTCTAGCATATTTTCTTCTCCTACTAGTAAATGACTGGACTTCTGCTGACTGTAGTTGCATAAGACAACAGTAATGCCAGTGCAGTGGAAGCTTGTGGGTTTAGAATCTGATAGGCATGCTAGTTAAGTTTCATCATTCAAGCATCCTTTGGGTATTCAACCAGCTGGTTAATATCTACTGCTAGTTGCATAAAAATAAAAGCCCTCAGCACATCCATGCAAACACTTGGGAGACAGTGAGCAGGGTGTCCATGGAGAAGACTTTATGTAAAATTCCTGACACTGGCAGAGGTTAGAGAGTACATCAACATCATATTCTTTCTGCGTTAAACTCCAGTAAATTTACAGAGAGTTGGGTGTCAATATGCCATAGCAAAAGACAATAAAAACAAAAAAAAACTAATGTTATGCCATGTTGACTGCCCTTGGTTAGTTTTATAGTTTTTCATACAGCGGTTAACAAATTCTGCCATGCTTAGTTTTCATTTCTAGGTTGCCAGAAACTGAGACCGGCCTGGTTCTTGAATAATGCTGGGTTCAAATGATAATCCATCTGATCAGGTTCAGGTGGTGTTCTGTTCTACTGCTACACATTTCTGTTATGTGTGTTGAGACGTCTGCATGTTGTGTATATATTTGTGTTTGATTTTGTTGCCCAAGTAAGTTTTTGTCCATTTTGGATCAGATGAGGTTCTTTATTTCTTTGATAGAGAAAATTAACTTTAAACCATCATGTAAAATCAGCTAAATGAGTGCTTGGAATTTATTTTAACTGTCAGCATTTTTATCAGCAAAGAACTTAAGGACAGTGTTGAAAATGAAAAAAAAAAAAATGCCTTGAAGACACAAACTAAACCTGACAAGTATTAGAGCCACTGCATGGTAATCTGTCAAGTCTGGTTGAAACATAAATGGAATGAGTAGGGGAGACAATCAACAAGCTGAACAGCTGTGTCAGCAGCAGCTGGATGTACCGGGAAGCCGTTAATGTGTTTGGATTAATGGGGTGTGGGTTAGTGTGAAGATGAACATATGGGGAAAAAAAATTTAAAAATTTGATTATTGTTATTATTATTTTCCCACTTTTTTTAAACATTCCTTTTCCATACAGTTGACAGCATATTGTGGACCACTGTAGGTGACACTTCCAGGGCTTCCCTTTTCTACTCCTCAGCGCTGAGTGCTGTGCACTGCGACACTAGACTTCTAGCTGCACCCTGATTTAATGGTGTTATCAACAGAGCACAGCTGCGTTGCCTGCCTGCCTTCTCGCTTCCCGCTGATCCTTCCCTTCTGCTCTAAGCCTATTCAGCTCCATGGTTTCTCCTACAACAGTGACATAGTCAGGGTTATGGGGAATGCCTAGAAGCTCAGCTGAAAAGAAAAGAGGGGGATGGATTTATTTGTATTGGACTTTTGGGATGAATCATTGTGTTAAATATGCAACAGAGAGATCTGTGTTGTTGCTGAGAGTACTCCAGCACAGCTGCCTGTAGTTTACAGCAGTGGCTTTATACCAATGTCTCACGCCCTCTGAATTACTTCTGCTCTCAGCTGTCATGTGAAAAATAGAGTGGAACTACAACTAAAACCTCAGCTCATTCATCAAAGTGACACACGCATCTATGACCATGGGCTTTTATTATGCATAGAGTGGGCATAAACTGATTCTGCAGAAATAAAATATCCTTTGAAATTCAATCAGGGTGTCATTCTCATGTGTTGATGTCATCCTTGGTTTCTCCAGTGCTCGTGTTGTTCAAATATGCAAAACTGGGAAGGTGGGGAAATGAGATTCTAGATTATGAGTATCTATTTGATAGGAATGTTATGTGGCTCATCATTAATGTAGGAATTTACATTTAGATTGGGAGTGAATAAAGTGGGGGAAAAAAGCAATGGGAATGGGGAAGGACTCAGTTTAAAGAAATGATGGGTAAGATTGCTCACCAGTGGTTTCCACGATGCCCTCGAGGATAACGACAATCTCAAACTGTTCGCTCATGAGAGAGCGCTGGGATAGGTCAAAAAAGGGGCTCTTGGGATTAATTTCATGACAAATGGTGAGAGGGGATACCAGGAAGAGCTGGTCTGCACCTGTCCCAAAGCCCACATCCAACTCACACTGGTCCAAAGGCAGGAACTCGCCCTCAGGTGTCTGACGAGACTGGAAGATAAAAGTGAGACAGAGGAAAGTGTAAAGAAAGTGATATAAAAAGGTAGAAAAGAAGACGAGAGAGACAGAAGAGTGATAATTACATTCATGTAGTCTTCAGAAAGTCAATTCAGTTCTTCTGTCCATCTGCAGATGAAATATTTCTGTCCTCTACTTAGGAAGAAGTACTTCATGACAATGTTAAAATACCCAATATTACGTGTATTAAGTGCAACACAAAAGTGGCCCCTGTGACGAGTTAAAGACCTCATTTACAATTAGTATCCTAGATCCATATGCTAAAAATTCAAAGACAAAACCTGAAAAATAATTGAGCATAGCATAAGTTCATGGCAGGCTATGAAGTCAAACTCGGCTACAAACCTGACAGATCACCTGATCTTAATGCCAGTCTGCTGGTACCTCAGCTGATACCCTTCAGCTGGCAAATCTAATATAGAGCACACTGTTTAAGCTGCTTTAGCATGCTTATACTATATGTCCATCTGCAAACTGCTTTGCAACCCACTTCCACTCCAACTCCACCTTTCATGCTGTTGTCACTGGTGCCTGCTTTCTCCTGTGCTGAGTTTTGCTGCAGCTCTCTATATTGCATGTGGAAGGGCGAGTAGGTCCCAGAAACAGAGGCATACCTTCAAATCTAAATGACTGCAGATGGAAATAACATCAATTCATTTGACTACAGTAGACTGATTATTTATATAAAATGTGTTTTATAAATGATATTTTAAAAGCAGACTGGTAGAAAATATGAATATTATTACTTCCATGTAATTAATAAATGTTCCAAACGTTCTATGAGTCTAAAGGTGCAAAAAGGTATTTCTCTTAAAATATATAACTCTCATGAAAAAGTGATGGAAGATTTTTCTCTCTCTGTGCTGTCTTGTTTGCTGTGTCCACAGACTTTGCGCTTCACTTTGATTTCTAGAAGAACTTGCAGGCAGACGTATGTGACAGCTGTGTTTGGACAGGACTTGCCTACATAGCATTAACTGGTGCGGAAGCATTTAATTGCCCAGATGATGTTAGAGCTCAGACCCAGGGTCCTGGATGCATTTTCTTTTTTCCTGTCTTATTCTGTCTAATCAATCTGTTCACCTTTTCGCTTCCCGTTCTCAATTAGCAGTCTGTTTCACCTGTTATTACAAAGTCTTTTAAATTCCAAGGCATTTTCTGACATTCTGCTCGCAGCAAAAAAGGCATTCGCTTTTCAGAAGCTTTAATATATAATTAATGTGAAATATTTTGATAGCTATAAAAACTCTGAAAACAGGTGTAGGTGTTTGAACAGCCTGTAATTTAAGAGAAAAAAAGTCCTGAGAATCAGACATTATCATGGCAAAAATCCACATTTAAGATAATTAGGAACAGTATCTTCTGTGGCAAGGTACAGATCAGTTAAAGTCAGTTATCAAAATAGGTGCTCACTGGAGAAACTCTTATTAAAGTAAATTAACATCAATAACACCAACAAATTAATTTATTAGATATTCTTTAATATGACATGCTGACTTCTCTACTCTTTTCTCTTTTTTTGGTCATTGTTTTACCTCAAACCAACTATTTGGATGCGTCATTCACCAGCCACCCACCTAACTACACACACTACTCCTCCACCTCAGCTCCACGCAGCTTCATAATGAACTCCCACACAGAAAACCACACAGTCTCACCAGCTTCTCTGTAATGCTTTCTGCCATTTCTGGAGCTTTTGTTCTTGTTGTGAATCCTAAAATAATCAACACACCATTCCCTAAAATACAGTCTCTTCTTTCAACCTTCCAGCATTGCCTAAAATACCAATCCAACTGAAGAGTGGCCATTTGTAGGCTACTTAACACACCCCTAACGTAGATTGTACATTAGTTTCCCGAGTTGGTTAAGGTTGCTAGGCTGTTCTGTTCTCACTCAGAACAGTAGCCATTGATTTTGCTCTTGAAAGGATAGAAATTATCAACTGTAGCTAGCTAGTTAAGTGAATATTGGCTCCATCAGTTGGTTAAAACTGTGGTCTGCAGACTAACTGTTGATGTTTCCTGCCCACCGGTCATCGGCTGATGACGGAATACATGAAAGTAAAGACAGCTGTTGAAATACACTGCAGAGAAGTTTAACATGAGTTGTAATTTCATTTAAATTTTAAAGTAAACCTTGTTTACCTGCTTAGCCTAAATACTAAAAAGCAAACTTTCTGCTTTAAAGTTGAAACAGAAAAGGGCTGAGAGATGAGAAGGAGCTGATGTTTGGAATTTAGTTTACATTAGCTGGAGTAGCAGGAATGTAAACTTCAAATCTGAGAGCAGACAGCTGCTGCTAGCTTTGGTGTTCAGGGTAGGCTTCTTCACAATCGGGAAATAATACATCGTGGACCAGCTTGGTTTTTTTAAACTAAATTTTCATTATTGGTGTGCTACGTTGCCTTGGAACAAACCAGACCAGGTGTTGTCGTTGGCTATGCTACAGTCAAACCATTGAAAAGAGACCAGGACACAACCAAAATGTATTGTGACTGTGTGCAATGAACTTGTAGTCTCATTGCCTTTGAAATGGTTGCTTCAAAGATGGGGTCTCTGACCACTCAGAATCACTTGCCATCTTTAAAGCGGTGCATCAAGGCAGAAATAAAGTGGAAATAAGACAGTCAGTCTGCTATCAGTTTGCAATTGAAGGAGTCAAGTTGGCAGCTCCATGCAATTTGTTTCTGATAAAACGGTGATTAACAGTGATAAATCAGCGAAAATCGCAAATCTATTGCTGTCTGTTGCAATTCTGTTGCTGTCAGCATACACAACAATTCACATTAACTACTTACATTCAGAGTTCAGCCAGAACCTCAAAGATCTGAAATAGAAATTCAAAAATTCCCCCCAAAATAGTGGTCACTACAGTGGACAGCTATTCAAAAGCTGTTCTCTTGTATATGCATGTGTTTTGTTGTTATAGTTGCACATCAGCCAACACAGTGGATGCTTGTGCCTCATCCCATACAGTGCCACCTACTGCCCAGTCAGGGCACAAACCAAAAAATATGTTTGCATTAATTAACAGGTGGTAAGAATGGCCTTACATAACATGCCCATTGATGCCATGATGCTGCATACACACGGAAAACAATGTCTCCATACAAAAACACACAAAAAAAATCTTGACTGAGGTTTTTATAATTCATGCATGAAAGGGTTAACTGCAAAATGACAGTCTTGCGTTCATATAAGAATATGACCAGTATACAACCAGTTGAGTGGAGTCCTCTATTGCAAAGAGACACATTGTAGATGATTTCCACTTATTAAGTTAAGTTGATTGCAGTGTGTTGGCAATATGTCTGTGTTTATAAATCAGCAGTTATTAGCAGACCTTCACCTGTCTGAGTGTGACTACAGTCAGGCCCAATCCAACCACAACTGTCTGGAGACAGGTTTCCTCTTTCCAGGCAATCTGTGCAATCACATTACAATCGAAAGTGGCAGCCACAACTACTTGCAACTGGTTGCTGAATGCAAAACAATTCAATGTAATCACCTGGCAAACACCAATTTTTCCTAGCCACAAAGAGGTTGCTGTCATATTTTAATTCTAATGTGACTGAGCCATTAGATGAACATGTCCTCAATAGAGCTTAAGCAAATAAACACACTTTTACACACAAATAAACACACACGCACACACACTTGTCTTGCTATCTTTGTGAGGACATCTCATTGACATAACACTTTCCATAGCCCCTTACCCTAACCCTAACCATCAAAAATGAATGCCTAACCCTAACCCTTACCTTAACCCTAACCATCAAAAATGAATGCCTAACCCTAACCCTTAGCCTAAACCTAACCATAACCTAATTGTAACCCTGACACTAAAACCACATTTTGAGCCTCAAAAATGCCTTTAACCTTGTGAGGACCATGAAGTTTAAAAGTTAACAGGCCTAAGCTATGACTGAACATGAAGTGAACATGTTTGGGCAAGACATTATACTGAACGGGAAAACAAAAATAAAAGCACAAACTTTTAAAAACTTTGAGAGCAGTCGGTTCAGAAAATAATCCCAATAGGATACTTCTGCTATCATGTTTACTGGAAACATTGATACTGGCTAGTTTTTAAAGATGTTTTCAGGTTTCTTTTTCTGATTTAAAAAAAAAAAACAGGGATTAAAAAGGAGAACATGATGTTTTGTTACGTACACCTAGCTAAAACTAATATGCACCCTAACATAACAATGCACAGATATGGTTCTGCTGTTATGTTGTTTCCTCATGTAAATAATCTCAAAATATTTCAAAAGGTAATCATTACTTCAACCTCCAAACAACCTGTCTATATATATATATATATATATATATATATATATATATATATATATATAAAAAAAAAAGTATTTTGACAGTTGCATGCTTTTTGTATGTTGAAAAATACATTCTGCTTGTCAATTTTGACATTTTGG
>VUQS01075937.1:10102-24072 GCA_015108495.1 Heterochromis multidens
TTTCCCTTTTTTGACAACACCGTTCTGAAACAACTACTCGTTAGTCATTATGATTTGCCTCTTTGAAGAGACAGATTTCCATTCGTCCTCACAGCAGGTCTGCTGCTGCGTCTTTTGTCCCGTTCTTTGCGGCAGCAACTAAAAAGCGATGTCTTTGAAAGCTGTAACATCTCCTTGACTCCCACAGGTTCGCTGCCTGGTCATAAGACTGAGAGGCGGAAAAAGTCTGAAGAGAAAAATCCTTCAAAGCGCCAGAGTTCTCTCATTAATGTGTTGTTTTGAAACCTCAAGCATCAGCTCTGTTAAATCCACACCATATTTACAGTCCAAACACCTCAGCAAAACACACAGGTCCTGATGCATGGATTTTCTTACTTAATTGATCATATTGGCTCTGTTGCAAAGTTTAATGTTTCTGAAAACCTCCTAGTAAAATATTCGATTCCTTCAGTCATACTGCCACTTATTTTCATGCTTCCTGTCTGTGTTGGAATGTTACATACTGTATGCTGATTTGTTTCCACCATAAAAAAAAGAAAAGAAATGCTTACATTTTTAATATTTGTTATGTTTGTGGTCATTTTCTTAGGTTTATCAGTCTTTGCATCTTCTGATTGCTTCATGTCCAAAACTGCCAGGACGAAAACAGATGTGTCAAACTGTGGAGAGTGCTGATCATAACCACAGACTATTGTTAGAGCAGAAAACATCCCACTTAAATTCACTGTAATAATTACAAATAGACGCAGGAAGACGGTTTGTATTGTTTTTCTGGCGTCAGCTTTAGTTCTTGCTGAGAAGGGCTTCCCAAGTAGCATCGTCTTTAAAAACACGATGCAGGTGTCTTTGTGTGACATTAAGCCCAGATTAGAGAGAGTGGTCGGGAAGAGGGGAAGAAAAACAAGACATAACTATAAGAGCGTGGGCAACGGGGTAGGGGACAGCTGCTCCTTTGGCGCATATTTGGCAAAAAAGGGCAAGAAGACAGTGAGCATGACTCCAACTATAGCCAGCATGTAGCCCCAGCCGATCTGGCACTCGCCAGCGTAGTAGATGTCAGAGTCTCCGCAGAAGGACCGGACCAGTGAAGAGTTCAGGCCGAAAGGGTACACAAGCAGTCCGGCCGCCATGATGAACACTGCAGAGAAGATACAAGATCTGTTAGTGTACACTGCCTTATAAAGACTTCTGGTGTAAACACAAAAGCACAAGAAAGGGATGATGTTTCTTAAAGTTTGTTTTTATTTTACAGGGGACCTACTGTGCTTTTCCTTATTTTCTGTCATGCATGCACTGTTGGTGAACGCTGGCCACAGATTCAACATATGCACATGTAATCTCTGTTAGCCAAATGCTCAGGCTTTAGACTGCTCTAAACACTTTTTTCCAGACAGATTTGCTACTCTTGGCTTTGTATAAAGTCAACGAGGTACACAGCTCTGACTGTGAGCACAGAAACCCTACCCACCTGCTGTTTAAACCTTCAGTTTAGAGCAATGATTTGGAAACTTTTTACTGCATGGCCCACTTATAGCCCGGTCACCCCCAGTTTGAGTGGCTTAGAAGAAAATTGGCTTAAAGGGAGGAGAAGGGACCTAAAACAGCTGGTTTCAGAACTGATGGAGTCCAGCATGTTAGTCCTGCAAAACCACATTAGGCCAAGTATAGAAATGTAGGAAATATTTCACACATCAAACCTCCCTGTTTCACAATATCAACCCGCAACCCTATACTGGATAAGCAGAAGAAGATGAATGGATGGAATAGTTGTTTATATTTGACTGAACTGACTTTTCTGATATCCTAATGGCTGCACATTGTATGTACACTTACATGTATGACAAATGAGAACCACTTGGTGGCAGTAGAGTTTTTACAGAAACAGCCTCCCTGTGATTCAAGTGTGTAATTTAGCTACTTCATCAGTGCTGAAGTGCCTCCACTTGCAGTAAGACTTTTGATTTGTTGCCATATGTTGCATATATAAAATTAAATAATGAGCGGGACAGCTTTAAAAGTCCAACAGTGGCAGAACAGAGCTTTTAATGTATTGAACAACAAAAGCACAGATGACCTGTAACTGACAGAAACCTTCTAATGCAAAATGATTAATGTGTCCTTAAATCAATTTGCACTCCTCATTGTAAAACTGTGGAGCTTTGTAATGAACAACCCCATCCCCTCCTGCACTTTTGTGATGATCAGCTTTCTAGCGACACTATCCTCAGCACCGATGCAGCCAGAGAGTGGCTCACTTTTACAAATTGAGTCAAGTCTCCTAGTCTGCGCTGCCAAGCAGTTATCGACTGTGCTACAGGCTAACATTGCTGCTCTTAGTCATTCTGAGTGCCTGCTGCATTTCCATTACAATTCCAGGTGTCATAGTTGTTTTAGGTTTGGAGCACTGGGTTACTGGAAAAGCTTGAATTTCTGAAAGTGGGTAGCTTTCTAGAAAACACAACAAGCATCTCTTTTATTACGCCATATTGATTTAAGGGGATGTCAGTTTTTCTACTTTCAAGGGCAGCGATTTCATGGTCAGCGGGAAACAATACTCATATGAGAGCTACAATGCAGGAGCTGTATGAGTATCAAATCGATGGTTTGTGTGGGCAGTAAACAGTTGCAGTCAACAAGGATGAGGAGGTAGGAAGCTTGCAGTGATGCTCTAGTTGCACACTGGGGGCTTTGGGAATGACTGTTGTGGAGGAAAAAAAATCTGAACGATGAGAAGGAAACGCAAAGAAAGAGGAATGAATGGGTCAAGGTGAACTATCTCCTGAGTGTGGTTTGTCAAGCATCCCGTTGTGCCTCTTTCTTGGAGTTCAGCCTTCCCAGCTCTCCAAGCATCCCCATGTTTTATCTGTGGGGGCTCAACACCTCAAAGCTAATGACACTTTAATGACCTTCTTTATCAAAGTATTTTCAGCTTTTGTGGAGGAAACACAAAGACACACACGTGTGTGTTTGCAGCCCAAGGCCACTTCTCTACAACGCTAAAATGATGGCATTCAAAGCAAACTTGGACACAAAGCCAGGGTGGGGACATGAACAACAGCACTGCCTGCATTTCACAGGAATGAAATCCAGGGAGCCGCGTCTAGTAAGAATCAGGTAAGCAGAATGAGGGCTGGATTTTATCAATCAGACCAGGACAGAATGCGGCTAAGTGTCTGGATCAGATAAGATGCAGCTTGGGCTGACTTAATCTCTGTGAGTTTTTTTAATGAGGGACGAGTAAAAAAAAATTGTAAAAAAAAAATTAAATTAAAAAAAAACTTAAAATCAGAGACTAACTAAAAATGAATACATTTATCCTTTAAATCTGAAGGGCATGGAACTAAGGCAAAGTGCACATCCTTAAAGCGAATTCCACTGATTTTACACATCAAAGTCTGTGTACAGATATACTACTCCATATTTAAAAAACAAAGCTGCATAAAGCCTTGTGTGTCTTGAGGAAACTGAGGACACATAGCCTCCTCAACTTGTAACTTGGAAAGAAGTGAGCTTCTGAGGGCTAGAGGCTTAGAGCTAAATTTGCTACTAACACACACAAGAATCTCTCACCCCACTAGATGCATTGTGGGTAATGTAGGCAACAGGTTTTATGTTCGTGAAACAAAAAGGGGCTCTGTGTATGACCTGCATCGCTATTTAATTCTTTGTTTTAATTCCTTTTCAGTCTAACTGCATGGACTGAATACTATACAGCGTGAATAATGTGGACTAATAAGGCCTGTGTTTTGTGTCAAACTCTGAATTAAGGTTAGAAAAATTGCACAATCTTTTCGATTCAACTGCAGAGTGGAAGAGCTTAATTTCAATGGGGTCTTACACGCCTCAGTGGTCTAATCCTATGAGGAATGGACTGTGTGATATAAGAAGCTGACGTGACACCATGATGCCTTGCAGAGAGGCTGAACATTTTCATTGCTTGCACAACTAGGACCCCTATTCAACATGGCAAACTGAACACCTTTGAGCTGCTGCCATCATTTTGTTGGGATACTAAAGGAATAACCAGCAATCACATGAAAGCAGAATATTCAAAAACTCCTTCCTCATTTTAATACAGACACAGGGGTTTTAATGAGTTGTGCAATGTTGCTATCGAGCGGTAAAAGCCCAACTTCATTCAGGAGCAGACTGTTTACTAACCATCCAACATTCAATTAATAGTCAGCATTTGAAGGAGCACAAGATGGCATGGAAAGACTAGCTTGGCCAGGCCTTCTTTCCCAGGGAGAGGAATAAAAGTGAAAAGGCGCGGAGAGAGTGTGTCAGTCCCAATCAGATGAGTGCTGCTGAGTATGTGAGGCTATCATAATAACTCAGAGATGATGAGACAGTGAATAATGGAAGGGCTTCAAGTCAGACGGGCACTAATGTGTCCCAGTTTCATTACAAACATTCCAGAGAGATTCAAAAAAAGAGGATTACAAACTTTAAAATGTAAGATGGCAAAAGTCCTACTCACTGTCATTTTAATCAATTAGTCCGTTGTCGTATTTCAATGTAACAAAAAAACCCCAAAACACTCAAATCCGATCTTTGGTTAGAAGCAGGTATTTTAGATCAAACCAATGCTTTAAAATACTTAAACTCATATTTTTCTTTTCTAAAAAAAGCGTCCTTGGAAAACTCACTGTATTCTGTTTCTCATGACTGCCAACTTGTCTGACTCTTCACTTCATTAGCTTTGAAGTGGGTGCAGAATTCAGACAGAGGGAGTAAAATAACGATTAGGAAAGCCAAAGCAGCCAGAAGCATCCTAGAGCACTAGACTTTATTGTTCGTGAAATCTGGCCTGGTTTCACAGGTAGCTGCAAGGCTGCAGAGGCCTTTGTGTAGGATAATAAACAGCAAATACCTTTATGTGCTTGCTTCTCTCTTTTTCTATGGAGGGGTTTTTTTTTTTGTGTGTGTGTCTGGGCATCTACGGCAAAGGTAGCAGAGGAGGGAAACAAAATTAAATAAAACAGATCAGAAAGTATTGTTCTGCTGTACAAAGATTCAGTGTAGCTTTTACCAACTAAATGAACTAAATTAACCTTGAATCTCTATCTCAGTGGTGTAGCGAGAAATGGAAAGCTGCTCCCAGGGATGGTGAAACAGGTTCACAGCGGTGCAAATGAGAGAAAGAGATTGAATGGGATTGTGGGGCAGGAAGGTGTGTGATAACCTGGCACCCAAGCGTGACACTGAGTCAGTTTCATCACAGACCCCTAACACAGAAATCACTGGCTTAGTTCATATGCCATATTTACGCGTGGATGCCTGAGTTGAGCAGATGAAATCTGAAATCTACTATTGTCAGAAAATGTCAGAAATCCAATATACTGTAGTCCCAGACATTCATACACACTGCATCTAATGTAGCATTATTCAATTTTATTCTTCCCAAGATACTGCTAATAAAAATCCAGGTCTGTGACTTCAAAGTCCATTTCAATACAACACAAAGGTCTGTGCTTTGGATCAAACTGTATTTCCACTGTTTGCTTACTGTCATAACTTTATTAGCAATGGGAAGGGCTGAATTAAACACAACAGGAAATGGGTGGCTCTACTGTGGATGGAGCGCTCAAGCTTTGCTGCGGTATCATGTGCATGTTCCCTCTAGCAAAACACTACATAAAATACAATATATTACGTGCAGAGATTGCTGTCACCCAGGCCCAGACAGAGAGACGTCTGTCTACAATAGGAGTGCAGTAAAACCTGGTCAGCAGTAGCATTATACTGAAGCCGTTTCACTGTCTAAATACGGCCTTGTTAGAATTATGTGAAGATCAGAGGGAAGATTTGCAGTCAGCAGCTTAGTTCACTAACATGCTGTCTTAGCATGGTCTTCTTCAGAAGGCAGCCGTTTTAAATTGTTTTCTAATAAGAAATCAGCAAGAGGAAGACAACAGCAGTAAAAAAAGAAGACAGGCTAGGTTATATAATGTGGATTCAAGCCTCGCAGCCAGTAAGAAGGAAGTGGAATACATTAGAATAGACTAATGCCCTCCTTATCTTCTCTGACCTACAAGCTAGACAGGCAGTCAGGTGGAGACCACCAGCTCCAGCGGGACGAGGGCAGTCAGATGTGTAAATACAAAAGCATTAACAGAAGCAGCACAAAGTCGCAGAGGCCCTTTTGGGTGTCACCAGCATCCGCTGCTTCCTCTCACTCCTGAAAGTAACTTCTTATCTGGCTGCTGTCCAAAACGGGACATTATCTGCTGCTACTATTCACTTCAAAAGACACATGAAAGAAGGCACACATTAGAGTGTGGCCTCACATACCCACAGGCCTGTTTGATGTCACATTAACTTGCATAGCAAAGAGGAGAAAAGAGGAAAAAGCAGACATTTTTCTTCTTTGTCACAGCCTGACTTTTTTTTTAAGGTAAAGTTGCAGGGAAATTCAGAACAACAACAAAATGTGGCTAATAAATCTTGATTTGCCAACACCCCTCTCATTTGTTTGTGTCGGACATGTTTGTCAAAAGCACAGTGGCAGGAAAAAGGTACCGATCAGAGGTGCTGCTTTAGTAGCTCTAATTGGTAACTTCCTCTGCTGTAGTCTTCATCATTTTTTTCCCCTTTTCTCTTCACACAGACAGTTTTCCATGATTAGAACATGTAAGCTGATCTCTGTCTGGTCTCATGTAGAAATAGTAGCACAGGTGTGATCGGGCATACTGATGTAAATGAAAGCAACAGCCTGAAGCAATAAACACTGTGACCCACATACACACCCTTAGATTTGGGTATATGCTATTATATATAGACGTTAGCATGTACAAATATATTAGTATACGCGGGATAATGTAGACACAGTTTGTATTTGCTGGAAATGTGTGCCCCACAATAAAAGCATAACAAAGGGCAGTGCGGAACTGTGGTGGATCTCTAGGAAATTGCCTTTTCACTAGCTGCACACGAGGAGTATTTCCATTTCCCCCCCTATTTACAGGAGAATAGAGATGGGGATAGATAATTTCTTTTCTCTCTCTCACAGTGAGGGCACACTTTTCCTTTCCCAAGCTCCACTTTGGCAGCATGAAGAAGGAAGTAGAGGGCTGTTGAAACACATGGATGTGACTGTGCATTAAGGAGAAACCACAGAGAGCAAAGTGTGGTGTGTCATGGCCTTCCTGTTGATCTGTGTTTATTGTAATACTTAGTCCTCAGGGGTATATTCCCAATGTTATCATGTTAATTATTTTATCATTGAGTGCACTGTCAGTGCTGCTGTTTATTTCTAAGGTGCAGGTACATGTTACAGCTCTGAAACTTTAAACTGGATACATTTAACATTACATGTTACTGTCTCATAGCCATAGCACAATTGCTTAGTTTGTCGGCAGATCAAAGTGAACTGAATTTTATTGATTAAATGGGTATTCTTGGTGTGTGTATGTTTTCTAGTAGCTGCAATTCCAGCAGTGTAAAAGAGAATTAGCAGCATATTAGAATCAAGTATAACATTTTACACATTTTCTGCATCACCAATTTAATACATGCTCATGCCTGTGACAATGCGGTGCTTCATTTAGTGTTTTTAGTAAGGTGCAAGTATATGTGCAAGCTTAACAACTTGCACATATAAAACTTATTCCCCCAACAGAGAATCTATACCATAATTAAAACATGCTATAAATAAAAGAATGTGGTGCTTCTAGCAAATTTTAAAAGGAAACTCAGAACACAACGTGCTCCCGACCAGGTTATGTGTTCAGCATAAGTTACCAAGGTGATTTGGCCAGGTAAAAAGGGAGCAACTTTCATGACACAGAAAACTCTGACTTTAAGCTCGCTTAGCCATTCATCTGGCTTCATAGTACACCCTTCTTGTTTTGCTCTTATGTTTCCTAAATGCCTGTCACTGTCAATTAATGATCCCTCTTTGTTACTTCCTGCTTTATTTTGAAGGTTAAATCCTCTTGTGGCTTTCTTCAATTCTTTTTGTTTTCTTTTTTCCAGCCCTAGTCATTTGTCTTCTTTGAATTCACCTATCACTTGTTAGCCCGCTCTCAGGGGTGTGTATGTACTGGGGATTTATGCTTCAGTGGGAAATCTTCGCTATAGGCATGTCATAACTACAAACCTCCTTCTGAAACCCTACGACATAACCTGACTTGAACCTCCCTAGAAATGTAACTACACGTGGAGTTGACACAGCCTGGACCTATTGTGATTGGCCTGTTCATTAATGCTGATTCCTCCTGTGCATTTCCGGTTACGTTTTCACTGCAGTTTTTGAACTTATCAGTCAGAGAATAACAATCACTGCCTCAATATAGGAAATATTAATCATAGTATCAATGTAAGGATTCACAAATGTCAGCAAATTCCTGGAGGGAGATTGCCTAAACTATCGGAGTGGACATGACGGAATGTAGAAAGACGTGGAAAAACTTGAGTTTCCCTTAGAAGACATAAAGAACAACTACTTTTGAGTTGAAATTACGTATGGTACTGTATACAGACTACCACAGATGGTCCACCACAGCGTTATATACAGTATCTAAATGTGCATGAAGTCTTCTCCATTATTTTGCCCCCTTGGTGTGCTCAAAGTAAGGAATCGTAGCATGGAAGATGAAAGTTTAGGAGTTGTTGGAAGTTGAACTGTGCCAGCAATGAATCTCCAGGTAGTCGGCTGGGACCTGGCGGAGCGTGGGCATAAACAGCAGGGACTCCATTCTAATGTGATGAGCTGTGCTCTAGTCTGCACACAGCCATGTTGATAATTAAGCTCAGTGTGCCTCTGGGAAATTATGCTAATGATGTTCCTCCAACTACCTACATATCTTGAAACGTTTGGCTTAAGGTGATCAGAGCGGCGAGTAAAACACAACTCCCTAATAAATGTTTCTGAAACGGGCTCAGGAAGAGAGGAAATAAGGGCAGTGACAGAAGAAGAGATGAGTAGCTGCTAGTTTGTTTAGCACTTTGTTTTGTTTAAGCAGAAACGAATTACAGTTAACGAAGAAGGGGAAGGATTAAGGGGATGCAATGATGGAAAGGACATTTTCAGCTAGACCTGTGATTTACTCAGAGTGACACCCACAACAAAGAGAAACCCCAAGAAAGCAAATGGCACCTTTAAAAATCAAAAGCTGCTACTTTTCACAAAAAAATGATTAAAATACAAGTAGGGGGAAATCAATTTCCTGTGTACAGCTTGATTCTTAGTTGCCACACAGAGGTGAGACAAAACTCTCTTTGAATGTCTTGAGGAGATTTACCTGTCAGAGTACATGTGAAAGTGAGTTTTTAAAGAGCAACCTAAACCATTACTGAAAATAGTCTACTATTGTCACTGGAGGCAAAAACCTGTTGACCTTGAGAGCTGCACAAAAAGAGAGAAAACAGTGGGAGCGCAAAGAAAGAGAAAGCAGATGAGGAAATAAAATACAGGGAGTTGGGAGAGATTAGCTGGGCAATAAAATAGCTTCTGCTATCTTTAGAGTGAGCAGGCCTGCCTGTGTACTGGTCAATCCCAGCTCAGTAATGGGGCTCTTTATCACTGAGTCATTCAGTCTGCTCCAAGCTCGGGACTCCATAGGTGTTTTAAACCCTCTACTCACAATGTATTTAGGCATGTAATATTTTGTTTAACCTCACAGAGACTTAAAGATTTTAACATGTTTGAGCATTATGCAACTTGGAGATAATGTTAGATGATTAAGTGAAGCTTTAATGATTCTGTGTGGCACTGGAGAAATAAGCTACAGATAAGAACAAAACAGATATATTGTATTAAATATAAGACATCAGGGAGTAACAGCATGACTACTTCTGACAAATACTATCCTCTATCCATGCATTTTCTTAACCAGTTATCCAACTTAGGGTCAAGGGGTTGCCAGTCCATCACAGGGCCAAATCCAAAAAACAGCTGCTGACGCTAGTTTAAAGGGGACCTGTTATGTTCATTTCCATCTCCATATATTTATTTTTGAACTTCAGCTTTGCATGATTGAAAATAATTAAAAAAATAATCCTTGTAGTTATTTTTAATCCATATTAACAATTCTTATCTTTAACTGGGCCTTGGTGCGGCCCCTCAGTTAATCCTGTCTGAAACAAGCTATTTTAGCACCCCACCCTTTAAGGCCAACTTTCTTTTGATTGGCTGCCCATCACAAACAGAAGGTTCGAACAGCAGGTGTGTGCCTGAGATAACCATATTAGGCATAACCTCTCTTAGTGACATCCTATAGAGCCAAGAGTGGGAAAAAGCTGTCTGAGACCGAGTAAGAGCGATCTGAAGTCTGAGTTTTTAGTTCACAGGGATTAGTTGTACATAGGCTGACCTAATTTTATGCATTAATGGGAAAGATAGTGTTATTGTCTAGAGCTATACTCAAATATTCATTATATTATATCATTTTGGGTATATTTTTGTTGGGTAGGTATTATGTTTTCAATTTTGGGTAAAGATATTTGTTCTTTTTTTAAAAATGTGGAAATATAATTCAGCGTGGGCGCCTCATATTCCTCTCACTCACAGCAGTAATCACCTCACTGCTGCCAACTCAGCAACTTTGTCACAAGATTTAGTGATAAATTTCATAGCCACTTAGCAATTTTTATTTATTTTTTCCCAAAGAAGAAGAAGAAGAAAAATCACCAGGCAAAAAAATCTGGACAGTACTGCTTCGCAACTGAGCTCCTCTCAGAAAACAAAAATTAAAGGAAAAAAGAATGAATCAAATGCAAAAAAACCCCCAAAACATTCACAGCACAGGGGGCAGACAGTTGGGCAGCATTTTCTTTCACAGCCTCCAAACAAAGACCATTTCCAGCATGTGTCTCTGCGCTCCCAGTGCATGCTGAACCATTTGAACCCATGCTTATGACTGTGAATCTCCATCCTGGGAGCACTGTAGCGATGACACACAAATCTCACACACTGCACCCAATCTATCATCTTAATTACTTCCATTTCCATATTGCCATCTAGTTTTTTATGTTGCAAATGAATTTATACGTCAGACAAATTACTTGTCCTTGACTTCCTTATCTGTTATGTGGCAACCCACAGCGCACACAGGGCCATGTCAGCGTATGAGCTAACCAAACGTAATCTGTCGTTCAAGCCATCCATGCCACCTTGCAGATTGAGTATGCACAGGAGACAAAGTACCCCGAGAGTGTGGCTGGGAAAATAAATAATAATAATGCAAGAGATAAAGTGTTGATTGGATTGAAGACATTAATCAACTATGAAAGGTTGTGTTTAACGTGAGGAATAAGTCATAGAAGAAACAATGGTCTATCTAATGAAACCTGAAGCTCTGTCCCTGTGCTAGGCTGTTAAAGGTGATGTTTGTGTGTGTGTGCTTATGTATATGCCTGTGTGTCTGACATTAACCTAGTGATTGTGTTGACAGTCTCTAAACCCTAAGCAAGATGTCTCCTGGGGTCAGCAACTGCCTCAGGTTTAACAGTGAATGTCAGCGGTGAAAGATAGAATGACCCGGTGACATTAGAAGGTACACTGCATAGCCAGCCTAGCTGTGGGCCATGGTGGTAAAAAGAAAGGTTGAAAACAACACACTGCAACGAATTGCATGCCATTTGTAAAAATCAAGTTTTCAGTTACTGACTGGAACTAGGTCAACTTTGTGTGACCACAAAAGACCAACACAGATGAGACACGCAAAACAACCACAGAGAAAAAATTACAAAGAAACTAAACAGCTAGATGCAAAGAGATGCACTACAAGAGAGATGCAAAACAATCACATAGTGAGACAAAACAGTTACAAAGACACAAAATGACAACAGAGAGATGCAAAACAACCAAAACAAGGGACAAAATTACTAAGAAACAAAACAGGTAAATCTAAAGAGATGCAAAACAACAAAAAGAAAACAACTACAAAGACACAGAAAACACTCAGAGAGACAAAACAACTACAAAGAGAGGTAAAACAAAGAGATGGAGACAGAAAATGACTACAAAGAGACACAAAACAACTACAAAGACACAAAATGACAACAGAGATGCAAAACAACCGAAACGAGGGACAAAATTACTAAGAAACTTAACAAAACAGCTAGATGTAAAGTGATGCAAACACAACAAAAAGAAAGACAAAAAAAAACAGAAAATGTCAGAGCAATGCAAAACAACCACACAGAGAGACAAAATAAACACATGGAGAGAGAAAATGACTAGAGAGAGACACAAAGAAAGACAGTAAATAACAAAAGAAATGTAAAACCATCACAAATAGACAAAAACAATTACAAAGACATTAAAAAACAACCACAAATTAAAAACAGCTGTGTGTATCTGTTGGAGGCAAAGTTACAAATAGCATTTTTTTAATATATAATAAGTTGTTTTGATTTATCTACACTGAATGAATGTACCAATGTACCTATTCAAACTTCACAGCTAAGCACATGCACCGCCAAAGACAATCATTCTATTTTATTGTACTTTGCACAATGTTAATAAAGGCTTTTATTCATTCACTGATCTTGTTGAATAAACATATAGCATATTTGTACATAAACATGTAACCAGCCCATTTTTGACAGACTACATCATAGAACTCACAACCCCCCACAGAACACCACAGGTATAATGAAAAGTGCAAAATGCATGAATTCATTAGGTGGAGTACGAACAAGGTACTTATTTTCCAATTGACTGCTGCACACATTTTTCAAATAGCAGAATGTATTTTAAATGGCTTTCCTACGTCCTGGGGTTAGAGAGCTCACTCTATGCGTAGACGACCCTGCAACCCAAGTGAGAAAAAAAACTGCTACAGGAATTCACCTTTGTTGTGTAAATTAATGTTGCATCCACAGTCAGTTTTTAAAAAGTGTTGCCTTGGCAGCGTGCTGTTTATTAAGGAGCCGAAAAGAGAAAGTGGATCAGTATGAATGTGATGTGCACAAGGATGCTGTAGACCAAAGAAAATCAAGAGCCCTGCACCTGGGCCCAGTAACTATTTATGAACTACCATTAATCAGTTAGTGTGTGTGTTTTGAAATATAGCCTCTTTGTGTTGCTTGTAGATTCTGCACATGGAAATAATAAATGGGTGCCCCTGTGGATGAATCTTGATCTGTGTGTGTGTTTGTGTTACTGTGCATGCCTCTCTGCCTTTGTTGCTCTATTTGAAGAGGAAAGAAGTAAAAAAAAAAAATTTGACCTGATGTGCTTAAAATATGTTTTAAGAACTACTCTGGCTATTTTATGCAATACTAAGGGGCTTTTACAGTGATGAAAATACTTTCTGTTCTGTGGATCAGTGCAAGCACAGCAACAGAGAAAACCTTTTTCCTTTGTCTGTTTAGCAGGTGGTATGTCGACAATGGAAGCTGTGTCTGCACATCTACATTTGGCCTTGGTGTGCAGAGACTTACTGAGTGAAACCTTGGACACCTTTCATTGCTGTTTGCACAATTTCTAAAATATATTGATTTGTGCTTGTTTTCTTATTTAAAAAAAGTTACGTTAGGCTTAGCTTCGAGGCAGATGATGCCTATGCACACAGAAACAAAAGGGAACCAAAGTGCAGCTGAGGTAGAATCTTTTCTTCAAGAAAGTCAGAAGAGGGGAAGTGGCAGCCTCACAGCACTGAGGAGGCCCATGTCCTGTACCATGGCACCGTCCTGGGTGATCATTATCTGACAATATATAGAGACCTTTATGAAGAGTGCAGGATGCAGCTGGGTGTGTTTGATGGGGCGGCAGCAACATAATGAATCCCTACAGGAGACACGAGGGCCCTGCTGTGCTGCTGTAATGAAGCGCTGGCCTGCCATCCCTCCCTGACCCACTGGCATTAAGGAAAAATGGAAACCATTACCTTCAACCTTCACAACAATGTACCAAGTGGGAGGACCTGGAGCAGGTCCAGATGTGTGTGTGTGTGTGTGTGTGTGTGTGTGTGTGTGTGTGTGTGTGTGTGTGTGTGTGTGTGTGTGTGTGTGTGTTGGGG
>VUQS01075938.1:6450-20883 GCA_015108495.1 Heterochromis multidens
AAGTGAAAAAAAAAAAAAAAAAAAAAAAGAAAAAAAAAAAAAAAAAAAAAAAAAAAAAAAAAAAGCCCAAAATTCAAAGTCAGCTGCAGAAAATATTGGAGGAAAAACTTAGAGAAGGTTCAAAATTTATTTAAGAAGAAAAGAAGGAAGGTTCCTCTCCAGATCTGCTAAACCAACCTCTTGACTCAACTCAACAAGTTTGAGAAGGGAAAGATGAGACCCATCAATATTAACTTACCACTGAGACCTCCTTTCCAAGCTCTTAAATATTTAATCGTCCTTGGACAGTTCTGTTGCTTCGGAGGCTGAGCCACTGTGGATCCCATCTACAAGACCACTCCTGTTTCTGCTCAATGAAGGCCTTGTCCGGTGGCACCACACTGCCCAAGGAACGGGCGTCTCCAAAGAATTTTTTTTTTTTTTTTTCCACCACAGGCAGCTTGAGACTGACAGAGCTGGCTCACTGTGTCTTAGTAGAGAACAGCACAAATCCTGAATTTAGGCTGGAAACCTGAGGATACCGTGTAGATGGCTTAATTTATCTCACCAGATGAGCTGTCTCATCATCACAGGCATTTTAAACCTTCAGTTTCTACAAAACTAGTCCCTTACATGCCTAAAATATGTGTGTTGAAAAGATCAGCAGAGATAGATAAAGGTAGGACTCAACTACAAGCTTCACTGAGCTAAACAAGTATTTTTTTTTCCCCAGGACAGGAGAGCCACAGTTGAACGGTTGATGTTCTGATGGAAAGCAGAGAGGAGGAACCAGTTTTGCAGCAGTATAGCGTCGCAACTGACAACAGAAACTGGAATGACACCTCTAAGAACCTACTTCCTTGTTCCACTTAAACCCTGACATGATATTGCCTTTTAGTTCTTCAAATATACCCACTAGAGTTATTCAACTGATGAGAGCAGGTTTGGGCACACTGTAACAAAATGCATTTCTGTGACTAAATGAAGAAAGAAGCATGGTTATGAAGGCAGGAAGGTCAAGAGCAAATAGTGAGTTTTCGTGCTGTACTGTGATGACTGTAGCATTTTGGATCTACACTTGAAAGTGTAGCAGCAGTGGCCAGGCTGCATCTTGTGAGCCATGCATCACGTCAAGAAAGCACTCACTGGAGCATTTCAATTTGCTTTTGTGTGTCTCCCTAGCCTTCTTCAGTGCCCCAGGTAGAGAAGAATGGAGACGTGCATCACCCAATGTGAGTGAGTGAGTGAATGAGAGACAGAGGGAGGGAAGGACGGAGAGCAGCTGTATATGTGTGTGTGAGCAAGAGGCACAGAAGGGGGGTGGGGAGGGGGTGATGAGCTTCATGACCACTTCCTCCGAGCATTCAAACCATCACAGAAGTCTCTCTTGTTTGATCCTCTGTCCTCTCTGTCAAGCTTTTCTAACATAATCCTGAAATACCTTGCAAAAATCCAGTTATGTAATTGTTTTTTTCTCTATCTGCCATAGTTAAGTTCTGCCCTGCCACCTTAAAGCTGAACTGTGGTAACACTGAGTATTACATATTTTATGCAGCGGTAAAATTCAACCAGTTTGATATGAGTATACTTTGTATGCAAATATTTAGTAGGTCAAAAAGTGGACCATTATTAAAAAAAAAAAAAAAAAAAACCAAAACCCTGTGTTTTATACCAGGTTGCAAGTGAGTGGGCGACCTGATCATAGACGATCTTGTTTCGGAATATGATCTGCTTTTCAGATCATACAGATTCTGTTAATAAATAAATACATAAATAAATAAATAAATAACAGACTGCCCAAAGTTCCCTACTCCCCTTAAACTAAACAAAAGCTGGGCTGGCAGTTAAGGCAACAGTTAAGGCAACATTCACTGGAATTACTACTCATCCTGGGGGTGTTGCTTCTTTAGAATAAACAGTAATGAGTAGTAGAGATAGAAATCAACACTTCCGGTCGGGACTTTCAGAATAAATTCAGATTGGAAAACAGGACACAGAGAATATGAGTTGGACATTTAATGAAAGGCTTTCAGTCCAGCAAAATGTGTATATCTACTCATGTCATCGCATGATTTCAACTAAATCTTAAAAGATCATTTAGAAACATGTAGCCGAAAGACCCATCAAGGGGTCCCTGTGAGCTGTTTGCCCACATGTGCAACCTGCCCCAGAGTTTTCTGTATGTCACTGGTAATGAATTCAATAAAACAGAAATGTGTTTGAAGATATGCAGCGAGTAGAAGAGTAAAATACTAAACTGAGCAAAAATTCCAGGATCAAATTTCAGTATAGCATTCTGGCAGTATAGCATTAATTATGTTTTTTTTAGTCTCAAACATTTCATAAAAAAAGGGCCACATCACAATTCCCCATAGTCCAAGGTGAAATGTTTAGATGTTTTGTCTTATTTACGGTCTAAATTCAAAGCTTATTTTGTTTACCAGGATACTAGCTTCCATATACATATATATTTTCTTATCAGCTTTACAGATTATGGGCATGCAGGAGTCACTTTAGGGACCCTGTGCTGTTCAGCTTTTAATTCATGTTTGTGGTACATATATATGTTAGAGTGTAATATATATAGAGTGTAATTTAACAAATTATAACAAAGAAATGCCCACAGGGAACTTCAGGGGCCTCACAGAGTCCAGGGCCTCTTGGTATATACCTATAGGTTACCAGCTAGTGTAGTATGAATAAGTTAAGAATGTGCTGAAGACTTGTGAAAGTTACTGCAGGAACTGTAAGTGCATGGAGAAGCACACAGTGACTGGGAACAAAACATTGCAATCACGGGGCTCATTTTGCAGAACGTCCACCATCCACCTGACTGCATCCATTGCATTGCAGCAAGACAAATGTGTCACCGCAGCAGATTCCTGCCTGGCTGTCCTCTATTGGCTCCTCCTCGAGAACCTGTTTGCCCTGCCACGCCAGGGAGAAGGAGCCTCGCCACCATTTTGATTGCTCTTCTCAGCCCCAGCATTGTCGCAGCACAGTGTGTCAAGCTCACAGTCTCCTTGTCAGCAAGATTTCACACAGTGGCCAGGGGAACTGCAGAGCATAGCACAACCACACACACTCTTTCTCTCTCTCTCACACACACACACACACACACAGAGCAGCTACCAACACACAGAGAAACACACTACAGCTTGCAAACACACCCCCTCCACTCTCCTGACAGCCTGGTCAACAGACACCTTTAGGATATAATGTGTGAAAAGTCACCTAAGGCTTGTACAGTGGACGCGGAGTGCACTACAACCAAGAGGCTGTTAATAAATGACCAACAACCTTAATCACAAGTCTAAATAACTTTTCAAAGTACTTGAAATCTCAAATAAGTCAGTAGAATCTTGCAATAATATCCACATGTTGGAGTCTCCTGCTCTCTTTGCAAACTATGTGGAAGCCATAAGCAACCAAACTCATTTCAGATGAATTTAAAGCACATACATATTCGTATCTGAGCCCTCATCTGACCAGAGCACGGAAAAGAGAATCATCTTGAGAACTTCCTTTAAGAAACTATTTGCAATAGTCATTACTTCACCGTCACACACTCAACCAGAAGAGAGAGAGTGAGCATGTGTGTGTGTGTTGACACCACTTTGTTGAACATTAACTACTTGCATGGTCAAAACACTGCATTATTGAGCCTTAAAATTCCTGTCTCATCCATGTGTCCCCGATCCAATCACAAGCACACGCTTTCCAGAAGTGTCAGCAGCAAATCTTTACAAAAAACCCCAAAAATATTACAGAGCAAGTTTTTTTTTTTTTTTTCCCAAATCCTGATTAATTAAATAAGCAAGTCTACAGGGATTAAAATAAAGAAGTTAACCTTGAAAGCCCCCCACTGAAGGATCTAACCTCACTTTTCAGTTCTTCTGCTTCCTCTTAGACTAAACTTCCGAGCTGAAAACGAAGCAGAAGAGGAGGAAGAAGAGGATGTGGCCGATCTTTTCTCTCTCTCTCTTTTTAAACACAACCTTTGTTCTGGCGTGAGGGATCCTGCCTATCTGACTTCAGGGCTCTCCTTGGAGACTCATCTGCCTTCCTCCATTTTATGGTGAAGCCCTCACTAGTGTGACATACCTGACTTGAGACCAGTGACAGCAAATAGGCATCCAAACAGTGCAGGGTACATGCGGGTTAACAATGTAGCGATAAGCACCCAAGAACAAAAGCAAAAACGTTAAAATCAAAATATCTAAAAAGAAAAAAAAAAGCCACACTGCGCTTTTAAATTGATTTCACGACCAGCAAGATATGTAGCTCCAACACTGTGGACTCAAAAATCGCCACCACGTAAGGTTTCTTTTTTAAAATTGAGAGAAGCAGGGGAGGGGAGGAAGCACATATAGTCTCCTCACAGTGGACATGGCTTTTCATGGTGAGTGTGTGTGTGTGACTGGACCAGCGGCTATGCCAGCTCCACTGTGTCGCTAATGGAGGCTGGTTGGTAGAGGAGAGCAATCCGTGCAATGGCTTCTCCATGAAGCTAACGCGCAACAACACGCACGGCCGGAGAGGGGACGCACAGCCGGGGCCAATAATTCCCCTGACCAGACATGTCAGAATAACAAAACACTCCTCTCCGGTGCTGCCGAAACACGCAGACGAGCCTCTTTACACCGCCGCGTCCATTTCCTTGTGTCACTTTGACAACAAACCGAAAGGCGACATAGCGAGGAAGCGCTAGGCTGGTTAGGATATTAACTGGGAAGCGAGAAGACCCACTTGACTTTGGCTGCATGGGTGCCAGCAAGAGCGCCCACCCGACTAAAAATCTCGCCCCGACTTCCTCTCTCGAGTCGCATGGACCTCGACTAAAGGGGAGAAACAGGGGAGATCAGCTCTTTCCAGGTCATTCACGAGGCGCTCTCCAAATTATATCCCATGATCTACCATACCGACGTTCTCGCAGACCTTGAAAGCCCAGCCGAAATCTTGACGAAACTGGAAATATAGAGCAAGAGCAAAAAAAACTCACTGGTACAATCTTCTCCTCAAGCGATCCTCCCAAAAGTTGTCCTCGTATTTCATGCGTGCGCCCGGTCGGTCTAATGGATGATCGCCATCTTTCCTGCTTCTCCTTTGCTGCAGCTGCAGATGACCTGAGATCCGTCTGTCTCTGAATAATGAGCAACCACACAGACAAGGAAGACAATCTGCAAAGCAGGCTACACAAAGAAGTTTGGGAGACTAGCAAGCACCAGAGGGTGCACAAGAGTTTACGATGAGACGAGAGAGCATCAGCAGGATGGACAACGTCTATGCCTGAGAAGCTCATCCTTCATCTAGACTGAAGTCAGATAGTCTGCAAAGCCTTATCAAGCGGCACAGACCACCACCAGATACATGCGGCCACCGCCAATTTTATATAGGCTTGCATACCATGTCTGCAACGTCATGAGGTTATCTGCAGTTCACTTTGGTGGTGATGCTGCTTCACAACTCAACCAAACACATAGATAGATAGATAGATAGATAGATAGATAGATAGATAGATAGATAGATAGATAGAATCAATATTCACACCCCAATATTAAAAAATAAATATAATTTTAAGTATATATTTAACAGATGCCAATATATTTTTTTAATAATAGGACTTTCTACAAAAAAAAATACATCTCCCAACCACTGACCACCAAAGGTTTATTGTCTTTATTCAAATAAAAAAGCAATAATTCACAAAAATGTATGAGCGTTTGCTTATTTTGTGCTTACTCGATTGATATTAATTTAGAAAAATAAAAGGGATGGCTGATGAGATGCAGTTTTCTGTCACTACCCTGTTACTGTAGACATGCTGCAGGCTGCTGCTGCTCTGTCCACCAGCTGCTAACAAAGGAGGGAGCCCAAGACAAAAGGTGCAGGGTCCTGCTCAGATGTATGTCAGTGTAAAGGGTGGGTGGGTGAGTGGATGAGTGGGTGGGGGTTTGAGCGGCAGGAAGGGCATGCATGGGTGGGTGGGTAGTGAGAAGAAGAGTCTACCTTGAGTGATTGAATAACTATAATAGCAGCAGGGAAATGTGCCTCCCTTGATGACTTTTGTTGGGAAGAAATTGACATTTGCATGTTATATTTAGTAATTTTTTTATAGTGTTTATTTCATATCACTGCACAATATTTCTGATATGGCAACAATTTATTCTCATACATGCTATCTGTCTTAGTATTTAAAAGCACTGTATTATGTAATGTATTATGTAAACCTCACTTTTTTCTCTAAATGACCATTTTTAATCTAATGTTTAAAGCTGCAAAATTGTGAATTTGCAAATATTTGCTTTAAAGTTGGAATTATATATATATTTTTGTCATCGGTAGTTTTTATTTATCACTTAACTTAAAATGAAGTGATATCAACATTACAAAAAGGAGATCTGTATTTGGTTCAGCAGCAGGTAGGTGGCTCCGTGTATCTCAGAGACATTGCCACAGTTCTTCTGTGGATTTAGGCTGTCTCATTTACTTCTGTTTTTTTCATGTAATCCCAGTCTGATTCCATGTTGTTGATATCAGGGCCCTGGGGGGAAGGCGAGGGAGGATTGGGACAGGGTAGGGGGTAATACCATCTGTTGCAGGACTCCTTGTTCTTCTTGTTGCAGAAGATAGTTGGTACCATTACTGTGTATGAGCCATACATTATATAAACTTCTCAATAAAGCTTTATTTCCTTGAATTTTATCTACTTAATGGCATGTGTTTGTCTTGCAGAATTATGGTAACTAATGATAAAACACACATTAATACCACATGTAGCGTTATATTCATCTAAAGGCCAATGTGATTACTCTTTAATACTCATTCATAGTAATTATTTCACTCTGCTTGGTACACAAGGAGACTCATTGTTTGTTGTTTTGTCTTTTCCAGAAAGCAGGCAGAAAAAAAAACATCTGCCCAGATTTTTTCAAATAAAGATCTGAGATGTCCTGTGTGCTTACGTTTTTTTCATTCAGGAAAAAAAAAGTAGTTTGGATCCCACAGAAACTTTTCCTCCCCATGACATTCAAACCCATGAAAAACCTCAGCCTCAAATCTTGTGAGCAGGCTCACTGGTGATTGTTGCCTGATTTACAGGCAGAGACACAGAGAGGAATTAAATTTGTGTAAGATACAGACGTAGTTAATCATGTTTGACAAGTGTTGATGTTGCCTCTTGCGAGGTTCAGTTATGAATTATGGATTGCGGAATGCATATTTTTCCTTGAATTTAATAGAAAGCTTCGGATAGGAAATTATATTCAGTCACTCTTTGTATCACCATCACCGCTACCCATGACAGCAGAGCTAATATTCGAGTAGATTCTCCACAATGCTGTGTGATACAGTATGATACAAATGGTGCCTAAAATGTGACACCTTGTGAGCTGAGTTATGTGCAAATATGAAATATATAATGTGCTGTTAAGCATAAGGTGACAGATGGAAACAAGATTCAGCCTTTGTTAATGCACTTCCATAGTGCCAGTTCTTCTGTTGCGGTGACGTACATAGCCCCATGTATTTCCCAAACACTGTGGCAAATGACCACTTGGCCCAAAAATGACTTCCCCTCCTTCATGGTTATCTCTGATAACCTGTGTTATTATTTATTTTTAATTTTTTTTAGTCAGAACATCTTGAAGAAAAAGACAAAAAAATAAACACAGAAAAAGCCTGAGACATTCATGCCAAACATATTTGATATCTCAACAGATCTTTGAAGGAATGTCTCTGGAGTAAAAGACTTGTGAAATGTACACACCTGCGTAGACACGCACACACTGTGTTGACAGTGCGTCCTTTGGGTGCCAGGTAGCAGCCGGGGTTTATCACGCTGCTTGGACATATGGCTGCTGCGGCAAATCTGATTAATATGGGATGGCCAGGAGACCAGTTTGCAGCGTAGGACAGACTGCGCCAGGACATCCCCACTGGTCCGGCCTCCCCCTCACACCGTGCCAGGCCTCCACCCGGGACAGCTAAAAACAGACCCGTCGTCAGGGATTCAGATGGTCTGAGCAGTGGGAGAGCGGGAGCAGAGGAGGTGTTGTACAGATTTAGAAGGTGACCAATGACTTTTTGGATATGTTTACATCAGTGTGCCACCATTTCAGTGTAAATGTTTATTGCTAATTAAAAGCAAGTGTCTAAAGTTTAATTATCTCTTTAGAGTTTTGCAAATAAACATAACTAATTTAATAAATATTTTGTATTGTATACTTTCTGAAATGCTTTCATGTGTATTTTGGAACTCAAAAGCACCCCCTTGAAAAGTTCCCGAGACTAGAATTGAGTCCTATATGGGTCAGCAAAATTTACTAGATATATGACCAGTGTGGCTGTGAAGAGAGGACAGAGGTGATGCAAGGAGATAAAATGATTGCTGCTGTTATGTGACTTTTCATGGACAACAACCTTCAACTACAGGTCTAAACATGCTGCAGGTTGTCTCTTTTTAAATTCTCATTTTTTTCCCTTTCAAAACAGACAACAGCACGCATATGCAATGAACACACCAAAGTGCAAAAGAACTGTTTGTGCCAGTTCGGTCTTGACGTAGTTTTCATATAATCAAACAGACAATGAAATAATTCTTTCAGTAGTTGGACAGATTTTGACATATCTGCTCAGTTTAAATGGGTTGTATGAGATTATGATGAAAGAAAAAGAAATTCAGACTGTTTCTTTCTGTATGTATCCACGCCATCTTCCCAGAATAACTTCTTTTAAACTGTCATTGCAGCTTTGATAGATCTCTTGAATTACAAAACACACGATTACAATGTGTATAAAATGGAAATAAACCCACTGACTGCTGCCTGCAAGGACTTTTAGACAGAGATGTTACATTCAGCAAATTACCATGGCTCAGGCCTAAATGGAGAAATGATCATGAATTATTAATGCTTGAACTACTATTTCATATAGTTAAGCCCTTTAACTGTCTTTAAATGTCTTCATCTTTTCAGGATTACCAGAAACTGTTGCTCTTGCTGTGTTCACATGACGTTTTTGTGAACGTTTAACTTTCTTCCAGAAGTCTGAAGATGTATATGAGACGATTTTGAGGCCCTAGGTTGACTAAGGTGTGTATGTGTTTGTTTCTATTTACCCTGCTCCATTTCCACATGACCTTTAATAGAAGAATGCAAAAAAGAAGACAACCAAAAGGATAAGAATATGTAAGGATGATTTTCAAAAGTAGCGACAAGCCGTATAAAACAGTATCTGGCAGGTAAAAAGACGGTTCAGGCTTTTTAAAGACATATTTAGTTGGAATTTAGTTGGATTTTTTTCATTTCTTCCTCCTGCATTTTCATTTCTCATGTCCTTCAAGTTAAAAGAGAACAGACAGTACAAAGACTATCTTGCACGTACAGTACATTTAAAAATATTACAATGAACACTACATACACAGTACCTGCTATATACACAGTATCTGCTATATACACAGTGTTTGCTGTGTAATCTGAATGCTGCAATCTGAAATTAAACTGCACTTTTGAATGAGAGCTGTCATGGTCCATGGTCTGGTTCCAGGGTTTTTATAATGTGTTGCATTTTGAGATCTTTTAGCCTACTTCACTTTGTCAGACAGGTTCTAAGTGAGTTCTTGATTCAACAGGTCTGGCAGTAATCAGGCCTGGGTGTGGCTAGTGAAATTGAACTCAGCTTTCCAAAAAATGTGGTTAATCACAGTTAATTCATGACTTAACAAAGAGGGTAATTACTTTTTCACATAGTGCCAGGTAGGTTTGGATAGCCTTTTCCCCTTAATAAATGAAATCATCATTTAAAAGCTGCATTTTGTATTTAATTGGGTTATCTTGTCTAATATTAAAATTTGTTTGATGATCTGAAACATGTAAGTGTGATGAATGTGCAAAAAAAATAAATAAAAAGAAATCAGGAAGGGGGCAGATATTTTTTTCACAGCACTGTAACGTAGGTTATTTGCATTACTCTGTATTTTTATTTGTGCCTCCCTCTGTCCCTTTGTGTTTCCTTGTCTCATTCTTCTTAAGTGTTAGCATTTACAGTTGTGAAAAAGAAAGTTTTCAGATGGCAGAATATTTAACTCTAGGATACTTTGTTATACTGAGGAGTTCATGGTCAACACAATGACTGCAAGGTGGCCAGGCCATGTGGCTGCAAAACAAGCCTAAATCCTGATCCCTCCACCACTGTGCTTGACAGTTGGTATGAGGTGTTTGTGCTGATATGCTGTGTTTGGTTTACACCCAAATGTATCACTGTCATAATGGCCAAACATCTCCATATTGGTCTGTCCAAATGACATTGTTCCAGAAGTTTTGTTTTTTAACTACTCTCACCTATTTCTTATTCCTCATCTGTTTGTCATCCCCATTCAGCTCTTTGTGTATAAATAGTCCTGTCTTCTCCTCAGTGTTTGTCACAGTATTTGTTATGCTCCCTAGCTATGCTTCATATCTGCACTCTTCATTTCTGTCTGGATTTGGTTTTTGCATTTGATATGTGGTCTGTGTTAACTTCTGTATCTCTGTATCAGCCTTAATAAAAGGCTGACTTTTTGTTAAGTTTGCCTTCAGCATCCTGCATTTGGGTCCAAAACTCTGCATTCCATGCCTTTGTGACAGAGAACACTTTATGTTTTGTGCCATCAAATAATGTGTGATGGCAGACAAAATAATGGACTGATAGTAAGCATTTAATTTAAGATATGAAAATGCTTTTAGTTTAACATGCTAAAGGGATTTTACTTCAATTAACATGTAATAAATGTAAAGCAATTTATTCAAATACCCATCTAAGTAGATTCAAATTTTAAAATTTTTGACCTACATACATTATTTGAAGAAGACATTTATCTGTGATCTGAACATGACAGAACCACCTTGGCTTTAGACTGTCAGCAAACTGCTGCCCAGTGATTTGCATAACCTTTCCACAACTCATTTGGCTATGATCTCCTAATCTGTTGATGTTATCAGTGAATATATTACCTTTCCAAAGTGCTGAAGGATTGCTCTGCCATTCTTGCTTATGCTTCATCTCCCTCATGGTTGACTGACTGACTGACTGCTTCTCTGGTGCTGATGGCACTGAAGTAAGGACGATCTATGCATTAGGACTGTATGCATACATATGGGTAGATGCCATGCTTATATGTATTTCTCAAATGATTAGCAAGTAGGCAAGTCATCAATTAAAGCACAAAAAAATATCTCAAGTACTTGCTCATAAATGCACGTACCAAATTTCAAGTGTGTATTCTGGGACCATTAACTGCGAATCAGAGACAGGACAACTGTACAGCTGTACAAAATTTCATGGTAATTCAAAAACTTGACTTATTTCAGTGCTTATCAACCAGCTGACTCAGCCAGTCAGCTAATAGTAGCATTTACTACTCCCTTTTGTTTTCCGTGTTCTGTTTTTCCACAAATGAAAATGTATGCATTTCAACATGTAATGACGTTTTGTTTGGTATTGTTTAAAACCTGATTAGGTGGGTTGCCATATATTTTTGAACAATAAAAATACCATTATGGGTGCATGCGTGAGTGTGTGATGGTGGTTAATTTCTCTTTGTGAGGAATTTTATTGCTTTCAAGACCTCATTCTCTGACCTCACTGAAGTGATTGTATCTGATAATGCCATTAACCACTGCCCTGAAATTCTCCAGAGGACAATCAGGCGACTGAGAATAGAAAATACTTTTATTTCTGAAAGAGGTGTAGATTTTTCTCAGTCCTGATTAATCAAAGGGGAAAAACTGACTACATTGTATTTGCCTCTAAGTAACTGAATCATGCATTGATCTGTCCACACCTGCTAAGCCTTTCATTAGTATGCCAACAGCTAATGGAAAGAAAGAGTGTAATATTAATTGATAATAATAAAAGACTCACTAATATTTCATAAGACCTATTGTCATAAGCCATTTGTTGTTTTAAACAGCGATAGATTCTGTCATACAACTAACTATTCCTTTTATATTTAGCCATTATACAGTACTGTGAAATAGTCTTAAGCCACCCCTTTTTTCTTTATATTTTGCTGGGAAAATGGGAAATAGGTGCTGCAATTTATTGAAACATACAAACATACACAGAAATATAGTATATAAAGGAAAAAAAACAGAGTTTGTATAATTCTAACAAGATTTAAAAGCCAATACTTGGTGTGACCACCTTTATTCTTCAGCACAGTCTGAACTCTCTTAGGCAGCTTTCTTGTCATTTCTTTAAGTAGTCTTCAGGAATAGTTCTCCAGGCTTCTTGAAGGACATTCAAAGCTCTTCAAATGTGGATTCATCACTCCATCAGACCTGTTGCCATTGATTTTTGGTCCAGTTCTTGTATAATCTGGCATACCTCAGCCTTTTCTCCCTGTTTCCCTTCCTTAAGAATGGCTCCTTGACAGCCACCCTTCCACTGAAACCATTTCTGATGAATCTTCAGTGAACAGTAGATGAATGAACTGAAGGACCAGATGTATCTCTCAGGTCTTGTGTCAGGTCTTTGCTGGATTTTTTCCTATTTCTTAAAGACATGACTTTCAGATACTGTTCATCTGCTGTAGATAGTTTTTTATTTATTTATTTTTTAGGCCTGCCACTTCTTCTGTCCAGTTTCCTCTCATTTTTAAGGACACAGCACATCATGTTGAGATATTTCAAGTTTTCAGTTAATAGCTCTTTAGGAATCCCCTTTTTTGGTGCACAAATATAATTTAATGTCAAACTGTGTTCTCTTTGGCATTGTTCATAGATTCAACAAAAAACAAAATTAACATATTGTTTGTTTTGGGACAGGCTGCTAAAGTATCTAAAGATACAATATAAGTTGTTTCTTTGCTAAATTGTCTGTTATGTGTTGAGTTAGGTGCAGTTTTTATGCTTGAATGATTCACAGGTCAGTGTTAAGTGGCTTAACAAACAAAAAAAACATTCCTCTGAAAATGGTCAGGTACAAGGACTGGACTGAAAATGAGTGAAAAAGCAGCCAATGTCCAAAGAAAAACTTTGAAAGAGCCTCAGCAAGCCTGAAGAACTATTGCTCAAGAGCACTTTAAAAAATTGCAAGGTGGTCTGGCTCCTTGGAAGCAAAATTTAAAGAAATGAGGGGTGCACAGTACTGTAGGGATGTTTATTTACTGCACACTGCAATTAGAGTGTGCTAGAGTCACTGCCTGCCTGCTAATGGTGTAGAGAGGACTGGATTGATTGATTATTTTTATTTTATTTTTCTCAAAACAAAAGAAATCTTAGGCAGGCCCAAAGTTGACTGCTTCAGAACCTTGTAAATATGTCTCATGGTCTTTATTTTGCTGAGACAGGGACTCTCTGTCTTTATTAACCTTATACTATTCCTTATATTTGCCAAATAGTCAATGAGTGCTGTATTTATTCTGATGGTAATAATGCATCTGTTGATTGTGATGTACAAACAATATGTTAGATAATTCTATTTCCTCTTAAGAATGATACCTATAATAATGAAACCAATGACAAAGCAGGGAATTCAAAGGGTAAACTGTGCTTTTGGATGTTTGTTTTTAAAACAGATTTATATAGTAATATGGGCTTTTTTGTGTCTGAACACACAAAGAACAGGGCGCACTCTCCTTTACCTCATCCAACACTTGCTATTGTGAATGGTTAAGTTGAGCAGGGCTACAGAGTGTTGTTGGTTGAAGCAAAGAGCACCTACAAAGCAGCTTAGTTCATTTGGCAAAACCTTAAATCCAACATTATAAACTGAGTTCTTTCGGCCAAAGCTTCTGAGTGTGAATCTTAATTAGTAAATACATTGCAGACTGTTATGGGACTCTGTATCTCAAGTGTTTTTTGGCTGACACAGATTTTTTTTTTTTTTTTAATTTTCTTTTATTTTTATCGGCCAGCTTGTGCTCATAATCACCCTAATCCTGAAAAGAAAATAAATGTGGCAATAATACTCTGTTATGTGATGCTTGTTTAATTTCAGTAATGATGTTGTATGTAAACTTGCTATGATGTACTAAATAGAAATGCCCCAAAGTCATTCGTGCTTCCAGTTCTCGATCCTCTGTAGTCCAGGATCTTAATGCATGAAACCCAGTAAACCTGTCTCTCTCTCGCTTTGTTGTTTTTGTTCTTTTGGTTGTTGTAAGTTTTATACCAAGTGTACTTATGTCATGAAAACTAGAGCTGTTTTTGGATGACGTAGGGTGGTGGTGTATTGTGCAGAAAAGAAAAAGCAGAGCATCTTTGCTGTGATGTCCTTTTGTTCATGACTTGCGTAACAGCACCACCTATCCTTGTGCAGCCAGTGCTTGACCTTGTGTCGAAAACAGCTGAAAGCAGCATCTTTTGATCACTGTGTGGATTGTTTTTCTGTTTGCTAAAGATTGATCTATATCTAGATACACTGGATCAGCTGGTGCATTTTTTTTTTTTTTTTTTTTTCTCAGTTTATTAT
>VUQS01075945.1:0-24811 GCA_015108495.1 Heterochromis multidens
GCTGAATCTGTTCATCTGGACGTGGCGTTTTTTAGTGGGAGAAACGTTTCGTTTACCAACTGGTAACTTCTTCAGTCTCAGCTGACTGCAGACTTCCCCAGCCTTATAAACAGTACATTTGCATAATGACAGAAACCAGCACCACTGACTACCAATGGGACAATTTGCATACCATTGATCATGAAACTGACCAAATGGCCCATTGTTAGTCAGTGGTGCTGGTTTCGGTCATTATGCAAATGTACTGTTTATAAGGCTGGGGAAGTCTGCAGTCAGCTGAGACTGAAGAAGTTACCAGTTGGTAAACGAAACGTTTCTCCCACTAAAAAACGCCACGTCCAGATGAACAGATTCAACTTTTTGGGCTTACAACAAATTGTGGAACTTTTAAGACAGATTAAAAATCAATGAACATCAACTAATTGTGTGTTACTGTTTTCATGTCGCCTTTCATGTGTAAGATAAATTTAGTAAGCCTAAACTCCTAAACCATCATGTTGGTGTTGTTCCTGGATCAACATAATAATGTTTGTCCAGGATCAACAGCCCATCTGACCAATGACATTGTTATGATGTCATAGGTTTGCGACTTGGAAAAAAAAAACATCCACAAAAGGGGGCGGCTAGGGTCAGGGTTAGGGTAGGGGGTTAGGATGTGACCGTGGTTAAGGTTAGAGCTACGGGGCTATAGTTTGGGTTATGGGGTTAGGGTTACGGTTTGGTGTGTGGTGTGATGGTGTGATGGTCTTTTCACGTTGCAAAGCTATGACATCACTACAATGTGATTGGTCACTTGTAATGTTGCACCTTGACCAACATTAGTTTTGTTGATTCAGGAACAACACCAACACGACGATATCAGATCGTGCTTTAAAAACTAGAAGGAGGATGTGAGAGAACATTTTAATTTAAATGTAATGGGTTCTTCCTTTGCTAATGCACTGCCTCTCAACCAGGTCACATGAAATTTGGATTGGTAGTTTTTTAAATAACCTAAATATAAACAGCATGGATTTAAAGGTCAAAATGCGAGTAATTTCAGAAACAGTAACACTATTGAAGGAAATCTTTGTGTATTATACAATGTAAGGGATTTTGCAGGATTCTCTTCCTTTTCTGGGTCTGATTTGAGTTCAGACCTAGTAGTAGCTAACTAACACCTCAATTTTGCTTGGCCAGTTGACCAATTAAAACCAGCTGAGCTTTTGGGGAACAGAGGGACGCCTGAAGCACACAACAGATAAAACCGAGACAGACAGATAGTAAAAATAGTAGAAAAAAAGAGCTGCAGCAATGCAAATGAAAATATTTTTCCTCACATTGAAGCATGCACGTATTCTAGTAGACCCCCAAATAAAAATATGAACCTGTTAATGAGCCAAATATAGGCAATTTAAAGAATACTTGAGGTGAAACATTATAAATAATTGTTTGATAGTTGAGTCATTTCTCAGGGGGAATATCCAGTCAACCTATCCAGGGCTTTATCCAATGATAGTTGAGGTAGGTTCCAATCCCCTCGTGACCTCTGAATTCAATAGATGGTTAAGAGAATGGAAGAATAAGTAGGTTGCTCAAATGACCTGGATAACCATTTCCTTCTGTATCCCCTAGAAACAGTACAATAAAACAGCATTAACAAACAGACAACTTAATCATATATATATCACCTCGTGCACATCATATGTTAGTCCTTAAGTTATATTAAGGGCTTCACACCTGGCTGCAGTCTGTCTCGTATCCCGCAGAGTTACTTAGCTACTATACAAATGTCAAACCATTAAGAGGAGCAATTTGCACTCAAGCTTCCCTGAAGCCAACCCACACTGCAGTCTATCGACATTTACCGTAAGAGAGGGAATTTGATGTGATGTAATGTTGTGTCGAACTATCACTTTGGAGGACTCCACATCTGAAGTGACAGTAGTTATTAAATCTTAACTGCATTTCAGAAATTATGACTAAATTTACAATATTAATATTAATATTTTGTGCAAATTAAATGTACCACTGAGCTGAAAATCTAAGTTTCTTGTGTATTTATGGCACAAAAGTGAATATGTACACTTAAAATAATTTTGACCAACATAGGAAACATGTTGTATCTAATGTCATTAAATATTTTATGCACTGACTGTGTTTTCCCTCCCTCAGCTGCTGCTGAAAATTAAATTTTAATTAAATAGCTATTCACTGTTTACTCTTTTCATGTGAACTGTGGGAAGTTCATATTCTGTGGGAGCCTTGAGCATTCAGGACTCAGTAATTAACCAGCTGGATTTTTAAGAAACCAAGCTTTACAATATAGTTTTTGTGATTACCCTGCTAGTTACTTAATAATATGCATTAGCAGATACATATGTTTTGAAAGAATGTTTACACAATTAACTTGTGAAGCATTTTCTGGCAACATCTTTTGCTTTTCCTCTATTTTGAATGATGAATTCCACATTAGATAATGAATTCATCAATATGTAGTTGTGTCAAAAATGTATGGTTAATTGCATGTCATTTTTGCCTCCATTTTTATTTCACAACACAATTCTTCCTCTTGAGCATCCCTGTCAGTCACTTAAGACAAACATGGCAGCAACAGTTATGGGAGTTATCTGAGCAAAGCAGCAGACAGAGGCACTAAAGCCCCGTTGATGAAATGTCACAATGAAATGTGTCATTCTGAAGTGTAATAGTCACTGAGGAAGAATTAAGTTAATAATATACATTCCCAGTTTGACATTTAAAAAAGAAACACAGCTGAAATCAACATGCGACATGTTCAAAGAAGCACAATGAAATATTTTTGCAGTGAAATAAGACAAGGTTGTCTTTAAATCCTGATTATTTATTTAGACAATGACAACCTTTTCCATAGACAATGGCCATAGACCACATGCCTAGAACCTGTGGCTCTGGAGCTGCATGCATCTCTTTAGTTCATGTAAATGTGGAAATGAACAGTTTTTTTTTGTTGTTGTTTTTTTCTACCAGTCAAAGGTTTAAACATGCGAATCTGTTCAGTGTGTTCAAACTCTTGACTGGTGGTGTAAAATTTTATTTATCATTTCTGTAAGTGAATCTTCAGTGATTCTCCAGTCATGAAAATGTGTAGCCTAATGTACACAATTTTTTAAAAAAGGTTTCATATTTTGTCTACTAAAATTTACGTAGCCATCTATTGCCTGGCACCATATCCTGTTAGTTTTGATATACCTCAATAGTGATTGTGCAGTATTTTTTTATGGATGTATACATGAAAATGGCTTGTCCTGGATTTGCTAATGCTGCTGGTTTACTGGTCTGCTTGAGCCGCAACAAGAAATTAGCAAACAACAGAGAAAAAGTAATGTGGAAAGATGTTTCCAGAACAAGCAGGATATCGTTGTATTTGCAGACCTAAAGGTTGAATGAAGCTGAAGAAAACAGAAGAGCTTCTGCTCATACTGAACTCAACATTAGTAGTTCAGTAGTAAATAGCCCACTGCAGAGTTGGCCTCATGTGGTTAACGATCTTAATTATTTACACCTATTAGTAATGTTGACAAGTTGATTCATACTTAATAGGCTATGTCACCTTCATTTTAAGGCTCAAATATATTTTGTGGCTCCATACAGATTTTTTGGTCAAAAACTGCTAAAGAAACAAAGAAACAAAAAAAAGCTTTTGTGATAGTAAAGGATCAAAGTAGCTTTTTGAGCTTGCTAAAGATCATGTTAACCACACCAGCCTCTTCCCTTGCTGTGTGTTTGTCTCCATCATTGTCTAACATGATCAAAGTCAACAGTGTTTTTGTTTTTTTGTTTTTTTCTGGGAATCTGTAGAACTAGAAAATGACCTTGTAGAAAGCAATTTAGTAGTGACACATGTCTGTGTTTCACTTTTTCTTCAGCAAGTTGAATTTGAAATGAAAAGATGACTTCTAATTTAACCTCCTCAATCTCAATGCAAAGCCCCGCTGCGCAGCATATCAAACCAATATAACTCAATGTGACTCAACATTTCCAAAGATACAATAAGTATGAAAGTCAGATAGACAGAGACAGTGACTGAATATTTTTCTATACACATCATATAACCTTTAATGGAAAAAGCTGATAGATCTAATGACGTTCAAACCTTAATTCACCCTGAAATCAAAATCACATATTTTTATTTTATCCATCTGTACTGTTTTGTGTCAGTTGCCCAGTTTTACAGATATCAGCTGTAAAAGTTTCTGCCTTCTCTTGAATATAATTGAACTAAATATTACTTGTGTTGTGGTGCTTAAAGTTGCAACAGCAATGAAACTAAACAAACAAAAGAAAAAGACAATTTGAAAAATTGATACAATTAAGTTCACAACAAAGTTTAAGGATTTTTGGTTAACCAGATGTTGATATCTGGAAAGAACTATTTTTTCCCACCTACACTGAGAGCCACAATACTGTGCAAAAGAAAGTGTGCATCAAGAGGCTTGTGTTCCTGACGCTGTGGCATGATAAAAGCATAGATGACGGCTCGTTGACGGAGTTATCCTAGTAATGTTAGCCAGCTGCACACTTCTTTTGGTTGGCAGAAAAAAAGTGTGCAGCTGGTAGTCATCAGAAAGTTCTTCAAACTTATATTTTTTTATGCTTTGAACATCACAAGGCAAGTACCATTCAGTTCCATTATATTTAAGAGAAGGCAGGGATCTCCAAAACTGGGCAACTGACACTGAAACAATCTAGATTGAGAAATAGCACTACAGGGCAGAGGGAAAAGCATGTTTTCTTGATAAAAAATAGAAGACTAAACAACAAAGGTAGGGCTTAGACATTGACCTCCTCCCACTGCACCTGAACTAAGATACTCATCTGTAATGGACTCCACACAGCTCTGACATTAAACTTACACTCAAGCCTGGGGAAAATTGTAAACACATTATACACAGACAGAGACCTGTGAGACCTTTAACAACAACCTGTCATAACCACACAGACAAACGGCTATTAATCATTTCAGTGCCCTTAAAAAAAAAACAAAGAGAGAGGAGAGAAAAAAAACACATTTCTATACAGCATCTAACTATCATATCTACAGCTTGCGGAGGCGGTGGTTTGTCACAAGTGGTACAGGGTAATGAATATTAATGCACTCCGATGTCAAAAGAATTAATTGTCGAGGCGGGTAAATGCTGCATTATCTGTAAGGCTGAAGTATTTGATGGTATATCAGGGTCACAAAGCTGGCTCTAATGAAACGCAGAGATCGGAGAAGAGTAATGGCTGTAGTGAAAGTCGGTGGAAAAAGGGAGGCAGAGCTCTGTGCGTTTGCACAGTGGACTTTCAATTAGATTGTTTTTCTCTATAAATTACAAGTGAAAAAAGATATTATTTCCATTATAATTTTAGTACAACATATCCATGGTGGAAACAATGTAATCTGATTGCTCATTTTTGTTTGGTAGAAATACATCTGATTGTGAATGTTTTGTAAAGAGAGGTCTGCAGTTGGGTGACTACTTAATTAATGCTGAGTGCTTTTTGTGGTTTTGTTTTGTTGAACACAATATGAAACTTTTTAGGCTGGTTAAACTTGTCCACACATACACCGGGTTGTTTTTTACAGCACCTGTTCTACATGTTTTTGCCTTTTGCCCACAAACCTCAGATAACAGGGAAAGACAGAGAGAAGAGAGAGCAAAGACAGAGTTTCTGAATATCTTCACCCTGCAAAAGTTTTCCAAAAGGGTCAATTTTCAATTTTGTCCCTCCTTTATTTTTCTCTCCTCTGCCCTATTTACGTGGATTTCTGTGACCCAGAAATTGATCTCACTGCTCATCTCGAAGGATATCTCAAATCCGAAAATGCATCTGGAGGAGAGAGGAGGCTTCCTGAAGCAGCTATGAGCATGGGTGCAGAAGCCTGTGTGATGTATAAAAGACGTATCACACACAGCTGGGATATACAAATAATAGTGGGAGGAGGACTCCACAAATAATTTTTTGTTGCATTTGTATTCAAGTTGCTTTAGCTATTAACATCATTAACTGCAAAAATCACACATTCCTCCCTTCACCTTTTGTGTGCATGTGGGTGGGTATTAAAACAAAAATGTGTGATATCTGTCACATTCTGCCATGTTGTGGATTTAATTAAAAATAAGCAGCAGTAGGCTTAACAAAACAACAGACAGGTAATGCAGCCGTGGCCCACATCACACTTAATTGACACTGATTTAAACTGACAGCGCTGCAATAAACACTCCTCTGTCCTCTTGTCTCATCTTTGCCTCCCCTGCATCTCAGGTGGGATGGACTGAAACTGAAAGTATCAGTGTTTCTCATTGGCCAACATGGTAAGGGGCTTCCATCCCTTCCTTTTGGTTTTGCATGAAGTTAACAGCACTTCAGTTGAGCATTTTTATTGGATGGAGATTTTAGCAGTGCTTGTGAGGAACAGCAAAATAAAAAAAAAAACAGCAAGAAAAAGTAAATAATCCCCTTTTGCATACAGATGAGGATAAAATTATTAGCCTCCCTATGAACTTGAAAGATTTTGTCAAAATTTTCCCAAGTGCTTTTTTAACAGTGAAAGGGATTTTCAACATATCGCTTCTAAACATATTCGTTTTCTTTAGAAAGCATTAAGTATTTCTATGTGCACACAATACCAGAATTATTTCAGAAAAAAACTAAAATTACCAGGGTCAATATTATGAAAAACTGACCTTTTTTTTTGAGCCATAGCACAAACTACTGCTGTGCAGTGATGTGCTTTAACTTTATAATGCCCAAAGCCTGTAAAATCAAGTTAAAACCGAGGGTTATCTTCCAATTTATACACAGTATAAAACATCAGCAAGGGTTTGAGCTGTCACTTGAGAAAGCATCGTGCCAAAAACAAAAGAAATGCTGATGCTTACAAAGCAGGAAATGGATAAATGAAGTTATCACAGCGTTTCCAAGAGTCAACAACTGGAGTGAGAAGTATCATCAAGAAATTCAAAGAGAGCCACACAGTACAGAACAAGCCTGGCAGAGGTAGGAAGTGAAAGTTTTCAAAGACTCTGAAAAGAAAACCACTGAGAGATGTGTCTAAAGACCCCTGAACAACTGCCAAGACACTAGTTAATGACTTAGCCAAGTTGGGAATTGTAGTCTCAAAGAAAACAGTGACTAGAACCCTGCACAGAAATGGACTGTGAGCTTGCAGACCAGGAAAAACTCCACTTCTGCAGAAGAGACACCTTCAAGCCAGACTGAAGAATGCTAAGGACAACCTGGAGAAAGATTATTCATATTGGAAGCATGTCCTGAGATGAAACTAGACCTCTTTGGCCACAGAGAAGCTGCTTATGTTTGGAGAAAAAGGGGAGAGGTGTACAACCCAAAGAACACCGTCCCCACAGTGAAACACGTGGTGGGAGTATTATGCTGTGGGGATGCTTCAGTGCATCTGGAAATGGGAATCTCATCAAGGTGGAAGGAATCATGAAGAAAGAAGGATATGTAAAGATTTTTAAAGAAAACCTCAAGCAGTCAGCAGCAAAACTGGGTCTGAGTCATCACTTTGTCTTCCAACACGACAGCAACCCAAAACATACGTCGCTCCTGGTGAAGAACTACCTCCAGAAGACCAAAGTGAACGTTATTGACTGGCCAGCACAAAGCCCTGACTTGAATCCCATTGAAAATCTGTGGGGTGAACTGAAGACCAAGGTCCATGCCAGAAGACCATCAAATCTGAAAGAGCTTGAGAAATTCACCAAAGAAGAATGGGATGGGATTGTGGGACGTGTGTGAGACTTGTTGAAAACTACAACAAATGACTGCAGGCTGTTATCCAGCAAAAAGGACACACAGTTGACTATTAGCATCAGGGGTGCTAATAATTTTGACCCTGGTAGTTTTTGGTTTTTGTGAAATAATTTTGTTTCTGTGTGCAAAGCAAAATAATGTAAGCATCCAAAATAAAACTAGGATATTTGGAAAAGCTGTGTTAAAAATGTCTTGCTCTGTTTAACAGCACTTGGGAAATACTTTTCATAAGGTTGCTAATAATTCTGTCCTCATCTGTATGCACTACACCTTGAAAGCACAGACTTTCTTCAGCTGTAAACATGTAAGAAAAAATTCATCTTCATCTCAGGATTTTTCACTCTGTTGTGAAAAATCCATTTTAATTTAACAAGTGAGCAAAATATAATAATTCAACTGGTGATTTCAAATTAAGTCAGTTTAACCAATGTTTAGACCTTTCAAAAAAAAACCTCTAAATAATACATTTAATTATTGTGAAATTACAGAAATTTAGGGATATTTAGGGATTATAATTCAGTGATTTAGTTAAATTTGTGTGCAGTTTAGGAATAAAATTTTCCAGAGTTTTTGAAAGCCTCTCTAATAACCTGTGCAAGCAAATACTACTTAAAACAATTAAACACACCTTCTTAGAATTAAAAAAAAAAAAACATTAGCCCAACTTTTAGGGGTCTGTGTCAAAGCGTATACTCACAGGTATAGCATTTAAATTCTTTACGTCATAATGTTACTGTACCTGCATGCTTTATGAGAGGAATGAGTACCTGGATACAGTAAGATAGTAGATTAGCCACATGACTCAGCCACTGCCTGTCAAGTGTGTTTGTGCGCGTCCTTACACCAGCACCAGAGAGAGCAGAGGTAAAGTGAGAAAGGCAAAGTGGGAGAGAGAGAAATGCCCATAGCACAGCCCGACATCTCTCAGTTCCAGTCCAGTGCCTGAGGAAATGTACCCTGATATTAGCTATTAAAGAGCAGATTGTCAGGGGAGCCATGCCAGCACTGACAGCAGCTGTACAATGAGGCAGGCTGCAGGAAAGCAGGAGGCTAGCTCAGGCATTTTTCCTCCACAGACTCTCTCTCCTCAGGTTCCCACCGGCAGCTGACACCCTCCACCACCCTTTGTGCGTCCGTGTATACGCGCTAGGTTGGAAAAACCCTCTAACAGACGTCAGAGGCAGCAGCATACCTGATGAGCGTGTGACCAGTTTGGCTCCATACCTGCGCAGTGCTGCAAACATTCACATTTGTGAGGTTTCTGTTGACGTGTAACCACAGAAACTTCCCAACAGAAATTAGATGCGGATCATTTGCTTTCGAATGAACATGGAAAGAGATAAATCTGTGTGAATTCAAATCAATAACTCCTGCTGTGTTTAAGTGTCTGAGATAATGTTGCTTTTTTTTCCCATCAACAAAAAAAGATGATTGCAAGCTTCAACGCACACTTATTTGTAAATGCAAATTTACCATCTTATCAGTCTTCTGTGCTAGAAATATTCAGCCTTGACTCTTTGCTCATTTACTCACTTTGAATACTGACAAGAGGGGAGGAAAAAATCATGGATGTCAAATGAAATTTGACAGAAGTCAAGAGCCATGAGGGATTTATGTCCTTTAAATTGTGACAGCATATAATAAGGCCCAATCATTTTAATTAAAGAGCTTAATCCAGCTTCATTGAGGAAGGTAATCAGATCTCTGGGGAGTCTTGTGACTGCCAGAAAGCTTAAACAGGGCGGAAAGTTTTCAGAGCCGCGTTTCTCCTCTATCGCCACAGGAAATATCAGGGGAGTCAGGAGAGGCTGAGGTACAAATAGAGGAAAGAAAAGAGGCTGTGTCCTGTCTCGAAGGGTCGCAGCTCCTTTCCCGATCTGCCTTTCGCTCAATTCTCTTCATCATTGTTGCCTTCACCACTCTCAGCCTCTCAGATTCTCTCTCTTTAATTGTGTCCTTTACTCGATTGCTTTCTTTTAATGTTATCTCTTTACTCTCACCTTCACATGCTGCCCTACCTACCCCCTTCTTTTTTCCCCTTGTCATTCTTCCTCCTTCTTTCACACACTTCTTCTTCCACAGTTTCGTCTCGCAGTGTGCTTATTTTTCTCATTTCACTTTTTTCTCTCTCCCTAACTTCAGCCCTTTTGTTTCTTCTCCTTTCCTTTTACCTGGCCTTAATCTCTATCTCTCTCTTTCTCTCCCACATACTCTGCCCTTCTCGCCCATACCAACTTTAGATTGATCACAGTCATTACCTCCATTAATGAGATGGGATTGAGTTCTTAACTGGGCCTTGCACAGCCAGTTAGGTCACACTGACTGGGGATATGGATTACAAGAGGCTTCCCGGAGAGCAGGGCGTCCTAGGCCAGCCAAAGTACGCTTTAATCACCTGCCCCTCGAACAGCAAATGGCTCTTTAATGACATCGTGGTAGATGAGTTCACCCCAACACAAGGGCAAATACATGCATGGCTTAACATGGGATGGGCTCACCAACCAGCTTCTATAGGAAGCAGATGAAGAAGAACCTTCTTACAGATTTTCTTTGCACTTTTATCAAACGCTGATGGTTAAATATGCATGAGCTATAATTCACACAGCTAAGTAGAATTTAATGTATCAATGGATTTGATTAAGTAGGCTTAGCGCGAAGACTGGAAGCAGGTGGAAACTTCTATCATCTGTCCAAATTAAAAAATATGCCTAACAACATCTCTAAAGCTCACTAGCTGTATAAACAGAAATGAGCTACGTCCCAGCCACCCAAAGCCTTAAATTACTTCTTTAACACATGTAAAAAAAAAAGAAAAATAATAATAAGATCCTCAGCGAGGTATTACCGTGTTTCCCCAGCTATATGAATGGCGACCCAAGTATATTTGGCTCATTTTTTAAATTATTTTTTTTCTTTTCTGTCTGAAAGATAACTCTATATGTGATTTATTTACTTGCAAACAATCGCTCTTATTTTGAAAGTTCAGTTGCTAATAACCAGATAGCCCTGGCCATTAATATTTTGTGTTACCCTACCAGTTGTTGTTGTGACATTCCTTGATATTATATAACTGCTTCCCAAAAAGGATCCCATCCTGTGGTTGGACTTACACTACTCCAATGCCGCTGTCTTAGACTGAAGTTTACATGTGTAGTAAAGTGTAGTCTTTCTTTTGCTCTGGAGGTCCATACCAGCCAGAACCTGCAGCAGGTGGAGAACTGGTTCATATGCCACTACGCTGAGCTCACCAATGCTGCAGAGCAGAATAAGGGCTACTGCAGTCCACAGTGGTGGAGGTGGAGTTTACCTGGAGGATTAGACACTCACTTAAGAGGCAACTGATTATACTGACCTTTCATATAAAGCACTTGGCAATTAAAATATTTGCAGAGGAGACGCTTATGAAGAGAAACACAAATGAAGTACATCTGTGGAACTCATTGAACATCAGCATCCTGGCCTCATCAAGAAGTTTTGGCTTAGCTCCTTTTCCTACATCTGAACACCACCCCAGTAGTTCTTTAATGTGGTGTTGACTGGTGTTAGCAAATTGATGATGTGCTTTATCTTGTGGAAGATAATTATTTCCTTCTGCTTACAGTCGTTGTTTTAAATTATACCAAACAGATTGTGGACCTGTCTCTTTTACTAACTTCACAAAAAGATTCAGTTGATATCTCTCTGAAGTATCCAAAAAACAAGGGCATTGCCAAAATGTTGTAGTTTTTTTCAACAAAAGCATCCCGCAAAGCTGTTCATTAGCCTGTCAGTTTTCTGACTGATACAGAGATTTATTCTCCCTAAATGATGTTACCTCTAATACTAGAAGGACAGAAAATCTCTAACCTAGACCAGAGAATCTCTGATTTCCCCAAAATATTATTCTGGTGATGCATCCAGTTCAGCTCTCTAATTGTAACAACCCCTGCCAAAATCATTTAAATGATAACTCACAGGCATAGAATCGCTGGCTCACAAGAATACCAAAACCTTTACTTGAACTTGTTCTGAAACTGCACTCAATCTGCTCACCACGCCGTTGAAAATCTGCCCAGAGAAGCAGGTGTGATGGCAGCCTTTTGGTGGCTGGTGAGCGCAGCGAGGCTGCCCGAGTTAATCGCTGTGATTTCAGGTTGTTTTGATGTTTGGCAAACCCAAGCGGACTGGGAGAAAGTGACCGTTAATTGCAGGGGGCAAAGAGGTCGCTTTGCTGCTCTGCTTATGGCATAAACATTACTTATCAGGAGTGGCAGGGTCAGCCGTATCATAAATAGTTAACTGATTAATTATTGTTCTTGTAATAATGGCTCAATGGGATGCAATGTAAAGCTACATTCATGAAAATTGCTGTTAAACCAGGTGACATTGTTTTAAATATTAGAAGGAGAAGAAGCTACTTTCTCCTCCCAGGATCGAACCAGGAATCTTTTTCTTATAGGATTCAAATGAATAATAATTACTTCTTTATAAGTATGGCAGTGTTTTGACTGTGTGGATTAAAGGGACCTGGTAGATTTTCTTGCCCTTGCCTGTAGAATAGTCTGCTTCAACTCCAATAAAATAAAAATTTAAGCTCAGCTTGAAAGGGGGAAAAGAACTTTACCCATTAGTCATGTGTAATTTATATTCTATTTAAATATTCCAGTAATGGTACTGACTGTAAAAGCCGGATATTATAGTCTTTTGATGCCAGATGTTCTTCCTTAAATCAGTTCACAGGCATCCAAAGCATCTACTGACATGAAGGAGGAGAATAGTTATCCTCATGTCCACTATACTATACCATGCTCAATAATATTACGTCAGTATAGTTAGTAAGCAATAGATATCCTGGTTAAAGCTCATGAGGTGACAGAACTGTTCTGAGGCGGTTTGTAAGAGAACTGCAGCAACACAACAGTGATAAAAAAGGGGAAATGCAATAAACTGCTGAAAATCAGCAGCTTAAGTCAGTAACACTTTATAATAACCATCATTAATCTATGGTAAATGTATCATTTAAACTGTATTCATAAAAAATGTCTATTAACTTTTAATTATTGGTTGTATAAGAATATTATCTGATAACTAGAGTGTAGTTGCAAAATATGTTTGTAAAATATAATGTATAAATGTTTAACAAACATATAGTGCATCTATACACATTATTTGGAGGGCTATTATAAAGTTGATGTTTGTAATACTTCAGAGTGTGTGTATGTCAGCAGGTCCTGTGCCGATGATGTAAATCATGTAACTGTGTGCCTGGAAACTGTGATTCATGTTAAGTTTAGCTTTCACTTGTTTGCTTTTCAGTTTACTAGCTGGTTAGTTGGTTTAGGTATAAAAACCATTTAGTTTTAGTAAAAGATTGTTGTTTGGATTAACATATGATGAAATAGTTCCCATGACACTTGCATCAAAGGTCTGTGTGCAAATCTCACAATGTTTTTATTAAACATTTGACTAACAGCATTATTTGATGCCCATGCAGTGAGAATGGGCTCGCTGACTGGAAATCTAAAACAAAACTACAATAACATTTGGTAATTGATAACAAACGCAGTATGTAATCCTTATTTTTTCTCATCAGCTCTGATAAAACGCATAATACAAAATAAAATTCATAAAATAATCCTTTTGTTTATAAAAAAATGGAATAAACATAAAACAGTAAAATTGCTGCTGTGATGGACTGCTGATTTGTACAGGGTGTACCAGTAACAGGAGCCCCAACACCCCTCCCAATCACCTACTCATCCTCCTCCAACCCTGAATTGGACTAGAAGTTAAGAAAATGAATGGATGGGTGTTCGTTAACACAAAAGTTGTTAGTGATGCACATCAAAATGATGTTGTGTGGGGCTTTTTGGAAAACAGCGTCTTAAAAGTGAGTGACTGCTTTAAATTTGTGGGGTCTTATTTATACGCGAAGGCAGGAGTCTGAGGAGCGAGAGATTGGTGAGCAGATTGGTTCTGGGTTGTCAGTAACTCTGTTAGACTGCTGAGGTAAAGAATAAATCCAGTCGCAGGCAAAGCTTTTAGTTTCAGTGTCAATCTGTCAGTCATGAGCTGATCAAAACCAAAGAATGAGATCAAAGGTCTGAGCAGCTGTAATGAGTTTCAAACAGTGTATGGCTTCAGACCAGGCGCCCAAGAAAAAAAAAGCTTCAATGTGTTCTCATCTCAGGGCGTCAAATACTGCCCTGGCATCTGACAGAAGAGTTCACTGTCATTTGTTGGTTAGTTTTAGGCACAAAAAACTGCTTGGTTGAGTGTAGAAAAATGTGGTTCAGGTGGAAATATGTTCTTTCATAACATTAAATTTGCTCTGTGAAAAAAGATATTTACCCATTGTGCTTAAATGTGACATTACAATTGTTCAGGTAATTGCCATAAACCTGGCTAATCAAAGTAACAGTGCTAAAAGACACAAGCAGCTTTTACAGAATGGCAGTATTTGGCATCATGGAAATGAAAACGGGCTGATAGTTTTGCACAGGGTGCTGAAATGGTGTGGAGGATGAACAACAGAACAACATGGCTATCTGGGATGCTAAGGACTTCACTAAAATTTTTTCCTTGTAGAATGGGAGAGATGATTTATTAAACAGCCCTGCGACGGACTGGCGATCTGTCCAGGGTGTACCCTGCCTCTCGCCCTGTGGCAGCTGGGATAGGCTCTAGCCCCCCCCCCCGCGACCCTGAATTGGATAAGCGGAAGAGAATGGATGGATGGATGGATTTATTAAACTCTGAATCCAGAAACATAAAATTAACTTCCCTATTTTTCTTCTCTTCAGCAAGATTGTCGTCACATCAACTTCCACCTTGTGTAAATTCCAAAATCCCTTATGGATGCTCATTTTGTTTATTTTTATGTAAAAATCAAGGGGAAAATAAGCACAGTCTGTGCTGCTGTGGATGTCTTTCCGTTAAAATGAGATGATTTGCTCTGCACAGTGTTGAGTTGGTGTGTAAAAACCCTGTTGGAGATAAGGTGATGAGGTCAGACATCTGGAGGGAGATTGAAATAGAACCTTTGCCCTTTCATGTTGAATCTGTTGAGGTGCTTCAGGATCAAGCGGACTCTCGGATGCTTTCATGTGAAAGTATTCCAGGCATGTCCAAGGAGAAGAAGAAGATCCTGCAGGCAACAAACACTGGAAGGACTACACATCCCAGGAAAAGCTGAAAGATTTGGCTCAGGGGAAGGAAATATCGGCCACTTTGCTTAGCTGGCTGCCACTTTGGACAACTGTGAAAAAGTGGAGAAAACTGGTTGGATGAAGCGTTAAAAAAAAATCATGATTTTAAAAATAGATGTTCCTCATGGCTTAAAGTCTGTGCAGAAGCAGATTCATAGAGGTGGTGTGTGTGTTTCTGTTGGCAGTTCAGAGAAGACAGACTTGCTGCATAAATACAGCCAATGCCAGGAAAATTAGTGTGGATTCCGATCAATATATTAATAGACAAAAGTGTACTGTTTAAAATTCACAGGACTCTCACTAATTATAGGCAGTCATTTTTTTAGATGTAAAGCATATAAAGCTTAACGTCGTTCACTGTAGCTCTGCTGCTTTCAACTGTGATTTATTTTTTAGCCTTTGGCTGAGGCGATGTCAGTCACAATGTAAGTTTGAAGAGTTTTGTGGCATCAACTGCCGACACCTCCACTGGGATAAATAAGAACCATATATAATGGCCCACAAAAATAGCATGACATAATTCACTATTGATTTGCTCTCCTGGCTGGCTGATCTTCATTTCGTGACACTGGAGTGCAGGGAACGCTGAGGCATTGGTATCGATCAGGTGGTGCCGCCAAGGCAAAATTTCATTTTCGCAGATGTGGCAGCAGTCTTCTGTATTCCATACTCTGACACGTGGTGTTGTTTTATGAGTCAAATATATTGATCTGCTGCTGTCTTTGTTTCTAAAAATATCAGACATTTCTTTCAGAGCTCAGCAGCTCTTTGTACATGTTAATGTGATTTCTCATACAAATAGCAGATTAGAGGTGTGACTGTTTGCAGAGCTTATTTGATATTTATATACCTGGTGTGGCATGTAATCAGTAATCTCCTGAATAACTCATCTTGGAGCATTTTTAACACCTTAGATAGAAATCAGATCTTCTTGCCTCAGATCTAGAAAGTCACGTCTGTTCTTTTGAGTCTGATTGTACGGCTCCTTGTTTGAGTTGTTTGTGTTGGCCTTAAATCAATTTTGTGCCAATGAAGTAAACTTACTTACTTTTACTTTTCTACCTTCTTGCTTTTGCTTTAGTCTTCATTTTCTACTCAAATTTTTGTATATTTAGAAGAATGTGATATTTTTACAATGCTGGGTTATACTAATATATAACAATAAAATTTAAATTCCTGTTTATTGAGCTTAAAGACTAACTTTAAAGAACCAGACCGGACCTATCTTGTGATTGACAAGTCAGTACCGTATGAGTGTGCAGTGTTGCTCAGTTTCACAGTCAGATCCTCTCGTCCCTTCTGACGTCTGGTTTCAACAAGCTTAGACAGTGACAGCAAAAAAGATCAACTCAAAGCTTCAAAAATGGAACGTAGCAAACCAATGGGTGACATCATGGTTGCTACATCCATCTTTTATATACAGTCTGTGGTTGTAGATGTCAGCAACACGCGCACTGTACATACACCAAACTAAAGAGATAATGACACCTGCAGACTAACAAGCTAGCTACCACATGATGCATGAAAAAGGAAAGGCACATGAATTCAAAAGAGATGTATCAAAGCTTATTTTCTTCACTGGACAAAAAAATTGTGGTCAAAGTCCAAATTTCATCTTATTATGTTAAAATTTTGATGTACTAACTCAAAATTAGGTTTAGGTTTAGGGTTATGGTTGGTCTGAGACTTACTAACTTGAAATGTTGAGAAAAAAACTTGAAATTTACAAAAAAAAAAAAAGAACAGCTTGAAGTTATTTAGTCAAATCGAAATTTTGAGATAACCCGAAATTTTGACTTACAGATGGCAAAATATGTTGTCAGTCATGGAATAAAAGAAGTTTTTTCAATGGTGGAAACAAACTTCCATAGAGGTGGGATGTTGAATACTTCTTTACACAATTAGAGAGATCCGTGATGTATTTGCCATGACACTATCTCTGTTTTCGAGGAAATAACATCATATCGATGTTTGAGGCTTAAAAAAGTCTCTGAACTGAAAAGAGGTGTGGAACTACAGCACAATATGAGATTTGGCTCAGATAAATAAAGTGATGGAGCAAAAGGCAGTTTAATTTTTATGTGCAGCCAATTTCATGTCAGAATCCAAGGCTGTATGGTACATATAATCTAAATAATCAAAGATCTTTTTTAAAATAAAATTTACCACACAACCACTGAGTTGTCATGTTCAGGCCTGTGAAACAAACTGTGTAAAACTTGTAGACAAATGTGCAAGAACAAAATTAAATATTCTTTGGTTTGCTTTACACATGGATGGATGGATGCATTTTGGTTTAATAAATGACCCAGTAGTCATATTCAAGCTTGTGAAACAGGTTGTTGTGAGTTGGCTGTATGGTAGCCAACTTGTATAACTGTAATGAGAACACATTATCATTATTTTGCTTGACTGAATGATATAATGGCTAAACAACTCTTTATTGACTGGTTTAGGGCTTTGATTGTGTGTGCTTTTTCGACTAAGTTAAAGCAAGTCAACAAATGGCACATGTCTGTTCCTTCATGTGATCCTCATTTCCCACTGTGGCCTTTAGTGAAACTGAGCTTGACACCCCTGGTAAATCTTTACACATTCCCTCAGCCAAGGAGTTCACATCTTGTCAGTTGCATTAGACTATGTCTATTTTTTTTTCCTTTTTATCCTTCAGGGCACTATTTGTGTTATCATGTAAGAGTCGCCAGTGAGTGTGATGTATTTTGAAGGTGTTTTTCTGAAAACATTCACTGGAACAACTGAATAAAAGTCAGTCTGATGGCTGGTATTTGAGACTGTGCACTTGCATTCTATGTGTTATTGGATGGTGATGCATCACATGATCAATTTACACAAGTTTTTGGAAGTGCACATTGCCATTCTGTTTCATCACAGATGTCTCAAAACCAATCAGGGTTTAGGCTGCCAAAGTCATGTTGCCATGTTTATCCGCAGTATATGTTTAAGGATGTTGTGACTGTGGAGCTCTTGGATTCTGTGCTGTTTGTCTATCCAAGTTTTAGTAACAAAACATGTGGTGTTTGTAGCTTCTCAACCTACTACTTATGTGTTGATTTTGCAGAATGAGGTCTTTCTGTTCCTAAAGAACTAAGATGTTTGGATGGAAAAGCCTTCAGTATTTTCTTTCGAGGATCAGTGTTCATATAGTTTGTACCATTCAGCTTTGAGAATAATTAATAGCAAAAAATAACTTGATCAGACTCCAGCCATCATAAACCATCATTTCCAAATCTCAGCTTTCATAAGTTGAGGTTTTGTGACCAGAAGCTGGCGGACCCAAATACAGACCATGTTGAGGTCTTGAGCTGGCAAAGCAGGGGCAGGTAGGGGGGAAAAAGCTGGAGTAACTGCTGGAGAGTGGACAGGCACATGAATGGTGTTGTTTGGTGTGAGACTAGAGCGGGCAGTGAGCTGCACAAAAGGAGAGAGCCAAGTTACAACTAAGAAAATCTTTATGAAAGGGCCAAGACTTGCTACCAAACTGGTGATGCAAACAGTTTGCCAGGAAGTGAGTAAAAAGGAATATAAACAGTGCATCTTGATGAGTACTTGATTGAAGCCATGTGCGGCAGCCCTGATGCCAGTGGGAGGAAGCCACACCCGGGATTGCACACAAACACTACAAGACACTAGCCTACCTTCTCAGATTGTGCATCCTTGACTCCTTTTCTCACCTCATCTCCATGTGTCTTGGTGCCTCTCACCAAAGACGCAGTGGAGGAAGAGACACAAGGAGAGCGGAGTTGAGGTTTCACGCATTTAACAAAATGAACTGTCCTAGCTTCAGAGCCATAATTTTAAAGTGATACAGGTGAGTCAATTAAATATGACGTGTGGCTCATCTATACCATCTCTCCATCGTTTTGTTATAGTCTACTTTAGCATTTTATGATCTCAGATGTGAATACCAGTGTTCATGACTGATTATAACATTGTGACAAGAAGATAGAGATATGATAGATTCATGTTCTTTTTTAATTTTTAAAACACACATATAAACACATACACACACAACAGTGAAGGGCAGACAGTTTGATTACACAGTTGATCATCTTAAATACCTGAAACAGCTCATGAATACATATCTGCAGAGTCCTCCACCCACCATGGTTTTTATTAGAGATGCAGCTTTTTTCCATTTGCGATATGACACCTCAGCTTCGGGCATCTGTCAATACCAAGTACTGATCCAGTACCAGTGGTAAATTAATGAGCTGTATTCATCACTTTCAGGAGATATTGGAACAATGCATCCCTAGTTTGCATATTCAAGCTTTGTTAAAAACGCTTCCATAAAGGATAAAGCTGTGCTTCCATGATCGTAGCTTCTTCGGCAACCCTCCTCTCTCCTCCAGAGGAATTTTATCCTTTAACAAAGCTCATGAACATGGGAAAGCAGGAGAGCGAGAGACAGAAGGGGAAGAAATTAAGAGGGAGAGAAAAAAAAAACTAGGCCAGAACTGGAGGCATGGGCAGTGTACAACTGTGCCTCTTTTACTTTAGGTTAATATTTCATATTATATTCTTGAATAAAGCAAACAAATAAAATAGAAATGATCCTGTGAAGTCTGAATAAAAACACATTGAGCCACCTGTTGGGTGAACACTACATGAATAAAATATTTCTGTCCCTGAATGATGGATGGAGCAATATGATTCATAACAAATGTATTTCTCTGTGTGATTTATTTCTCTCTACAGATGGCCTCCCTGGAACAGCGCCCCTAGCGCTTTCCCCCGTGCTAAGAACGGCACAACCCCTGGCATCCTTGGCGACCCCTACCACGCCAACGCCAGCACCTGTGGCCTCGCTGATAGTCCCGAGCAGCACGGCGGCCACAGCCCCAGAGACTACCTCAGCTGCTGGGGGAGACGAGAGGCACTCAAAGCTAAATTCCCCATCAGAACCCGACCTCCTGGAGCCTGATGCTGAACCTGAAGCGGAGACAGACACAGAAACAGAGGAGGAAAAAGCTCGTCGTCTTCTCTATTGCTCGCTCTGCAAAGTGGCAGTCAACTCTGCATCGCAGCTGGAGGCTCACAACAGTGGTAAGAGATGTGTGCCAAGATTTGCTGCAGATGTTGAGAGTTTGAGTGTATGACAGAGCTTTCTTTTAACAAAACAAAAAAACAACAACAACAACAAAAAGTCTAGATCTGCTGTATGAATTAGGTGTTTACCTGCTGGTTGTGTTTTTCTCAGTAAACATGGACTCTGCGTGATTATTTCATTCCATGTTGTGCAATTTCCATGACAGCATCTGTTGAAATGATTTTCTCAGTGAGTCAGTGCTTTTTGTGGGGAAGGTTGTTATCTGCTGGGTTCCCTCAGTGTTGAAGCATTTGTTTGTCATTATTGTAGAGTTATCTCCGCTGTCTTCAACAATCATTTTGAGGCCTAAAAAAACACAATTCTTCAATTATCCTTCGCTAGTTTCCATAGGAACGTTTTATCAAACTTTGATCAGTTATTGTGAGACATCCTTGCTTTTGAAAACAAAGCAAGTTATTGTTTCAAACTTTTTTCTCATACTGTATTCACACACACACACAACACAGGAATATGACAGTACAGTGAGTCATCTTTGCAGTGATGTCCCACTGCTTCTGCTTGCAACATCTTTGTATTTTTAAAATGGAGTTTTTCATTAAAGTTTCATCAACGGAACACAGTTAAATAAAGATTTCTAACCAGTTTGTTCAACATGAAAAACACAAACACCCATTGAAATGCTCATCAGGCAGCTAGATTTCGCAAGTGACCACAAAGCTCCACATGAATTCACACGAATCAAGCGCCTTCATTACAGAGTATTTGATTGTCTCATAACTATCCAACCAGTTTTGGAATCCATTATTGTCACCAGTGTTTTTTAGCAGTTGTAAAAGCTAAAATATTCCATTTGCTTTCAGTTAAAGAAAAGTCAGAGTCTTTGGGTTCAGTGCTTAAGTTCAATTGGCAGTGACAGTTTTGCATAAACTTGGAAATCCTTCTTTAGCGCTTCAACTTGTTGGATTACACTACTGAGCTTTAAAATCTGGACTTAACTACATGCAGATTAAACTAATGACTCCCAACTAGTAGTTGGATCGTAGATCAAGTTTGTCCAAATGTTATTTCAGTTTGAAATGTAGCTGACTTCCTGTTGAAAATTGAACAGCAATACTAGAATATGCTAATTTACTGCACAAGTACCCTATATTAATGACATCTGTGTTGGTTATTTGAGCTTCTGTTTGAGTAAACTGAAACAAGTTCTGCAGAGCTTTTGGATGGCAGCATGATCTAGTGAACTAGTCTGGTCCCTTGCAGCTGAGTGTCAGGAGAGGCCTTGTTCCAGGGAGTGACCTACACCCTGGCCCTTACTTCCTATCCCTGAGAAGGCTATTTGGTCAAAAGGTCAAATATGTAACTTTTTCCTCAATGACTTTATTAGGACTATTCACTTAATTTGATCTGGGACACGAGGATAATATACAAGTAGGCCCTTTTATACAACGACCCTCCCAGATCTCAAAAAGGTGCATTCCTCTAATATCATCTTTCCATCAGGTTGCCTCTGTCGAGTGAAATGCATATACTGACCAAACTGTTTCCTGTTTGAACCTGCAGGTACGAAGCACAAGACGATGCTCGAGGCCAGGAGCGGCGTGGGCTCCATTAAGTCTTTTCCTCGAGCAGGAGTCAAAAGCAAATTGGCTACAACCTCCAAATCATCAACAGGCCTGCAGAACAAAACGTTTTACTGTGAGACGTGCGATGTGCACGTCAACTCAGAGACTCAGCTAAAACAGGTGAGAGATACAAACTGAGACCGAGACACTCTGAAACACTCTCACTAGTAAACTGGAAAATGTATTTCTGTGTAAAATTGGTCCTTGCTTTTATGCTTACAAGATGTAAAAAAATCTAATTAAATAAGCAGAGCCATATACAGATTAGACTGGCATAAAATCAAAATGTTTGTAGTAGTATGGCTTTTTACTTATCTGTAGTTATCTTGCCTTACAAATATCAAAACAAATTAAAAGTCATTAGAGTCATCATTATCTAACTTTTTTTAAAAAAAATAATTTTGGAATAATTTGGCTTTTGAAGGCTTTTTGGAAAATATTCTTATTTGTGAAAGGATTGATTTTATTTCCATATCTGTCAAGTAAATTCTGAGGGTGGCACAGTGGTACTGTGGTTAGTGTTAGCCTTTTTGATCTCCTGATTTTGCATGTTCTCCTCGTGCCTACAGTGTTGTATGGACTGTTGAGATATTGAGGACCCGAAATACAGAATACAGATAACTCAAACAGAATCCAAGCTTCTTTTAGCTGAAAAAAGGTCAAAAACACCAAAAAACACAACACAAGAGAACAGATTCCAGGAAGATAAACACAAGGAGTCATTCACATACAGCTCGACAAGGACAAAAGGAAACACAAGGTTATACATACCCAGGAGACTGATTACTTATGAGAAACAGGAGGGAGAGGAACACAGGTGAACACAATTAACAACAGGACAAAACAGTCAGGGAATAAGGGGAGGACAGAAAGGAAGCAAAAGTGACACTGTACATGAAAGAAAAGAAACCCTCAGATAATCAAAGGAGACACAAATACTAACTATTCATGTCTCCTTTGGTTTTTTCCTTTTATTTCCAAGATGTACAGGAAAAGAAACAAAAGGTACCGAGGCACAAACACAGTATGAGAGCGAGAAACACTGTTACTACTACCACCACTGGACTTGAACCAAAACACCAGAAAACTAAAAGGAATAACTGGAATTAGAATTAGATAATAATTTGAATTCAAACTAGAACTAGAACTCATACCTAGAATAAACATAAAGTAAAGAGAAACCAGAGACTCAGCTCAACACTCAAAGTAATCATCATTGCCATCTCAGTCTCGGGAATGCACCCTTGATTGTCTTCAGTTGGTTGGACCATGACACCGTCTGCTATGGCATTGCAGGCCAATGCATGAATGGGAGTTTGTGTTGCAGTTGGTGAAATAGACTGAGGTCGTGGGTTGCTGTGGTTGCCACAGGATGCTTCATTTGGTCTCTCCTCTTTGCAGCAATCTGACCTCTCCAAAGATCTACTTCTAAAATGCCCTTGAGGACAGTGTTACACCAGGTAGCATAATCCATGCCTGAGTTTCCCAGTTGCCTGTGGAGATGTTGCAGGCCTTCAGGTCTCTTTTGCATGCATCCTTAAAACAGAGTTTGGGGCGACTGACTTTTCTGGTGCCCTGGGCTAGCTGTCCATACAGGATATCTTTAGATGGCCTCTTATCCTCCATGCAACAAGCATCCCCCAACCATCGCAGGCGGCATTAGTTCTGCAGGGAGAACATGTTGGGTATCTTGGCATGCTTCAGGATGTCTTGGTGTGGAATGCCGTCCTGCCATCTGGATCTAAGGATGTGTTCCTTCCTTATATAGGTGGTCCAGGTTTCACTTCCATATAGTAAGGTGCTGAGGAAGCAGGCCCGGTGTCCTCTAATCTTTGTGTGTTCATTCATGATGGTGCTTGCCTTCTCAAGTTGTCGATTGAGTTCCACATTGAGTGAGTATTGTTGATGGTGGACTCTGGGTAGGTGAAGTTGTCCACGACTTGAAGGGTGATGTTTCACTTCAAATACTAGAAAAGAAAAAGAAACTCAAACTTGAATACATTAACTAACACATGCTTGTTAGATTAACTGGTGATTTTTAAATTAGCCATAGGTGTGGGTTTCTGTTTCTCTGTGCCCTGTGAGTACTCAGATGAAGGCAGTAAAATACAATTACCTACATTATTATAATAAACGTATTTCTATAAAACCTGCATTTACCTGCAGCTGCCGTGTGATCAAATTCCTCCTCACCCCTTGAGATATGATGCTGCTACTTATAGAGTTTCTTTCAGTTGAGGATTAATTTAGATTCTTTAGCGATAGGATGTCTGCAAGTATGAATTTCTGAATTTTAAAAATGGTATTCTGTTCATTTTTGAAAACCAACTTATTTAAACTCACTTAAGAGCCAGATTGGATTTAAAGAACAACTAGTGATGAGTTTTTCCTTTGTTCCTGCTGGATATTTGTCTGAAGTCTTTGTCAAATGCAATAATCCTTGGAGAAATTCTTTATAAAGCTAGTTAAATAAAGTATGTGGTCAAGAAATTGTGGTTATCCTTCAGAAAAAAACACAACAAGTGTGTTTTAATTTAAGGTTAAATTAGGTAACGATCGAAAGGTGACAAAAATGCCACTGTCACTGAAATAGCTTCATGTGTATCTTTATAGTTCCTGTGTGACATTGTGCAAAGCTTTTTTCTTTTAGCAGCTGATCATTCTGTCATGTGGGGGAATGTCATCTACAATACCTGAAGACCACTCTGTTTTGTCTGAGCTAACCTCGAGTGTTCTCCCTGAAAACAGTCAGGATTTGTATGAATTTTTCATGCGAGGACTTGTGCTGAGTACTTCTGAACAGCAGCAATTCTCTGTGAAAAGAATCCAGCATGACACACTTTAGTTAGAGCTGAAAGCAGAAGAAAAGTGTAATTGTTAAGCCCACTGCAAGAACTTGTGAAATTTAGACAGCCAGAAATTTGCCTTTTGTTGTCAGCATGTGCCCACACTGAATTTACTTTAGGTCAGAGTGTATTTCTCTGTCTTCTATTATATTGGTTTATTCAGATCTGGCCTGAGAAACCTGGTTACAGCAGGATGATTATGTTAGTTTAAATTAATCGACACCCCCGAGTCATACTGACTGTCAGAATCCTCGAAGCACAGGCAAAGGAGGAGGAGTAGCAGCAATCTTCCACTCCAGCTTA
>VUQS01075948.1:0-19869 GCA_015108495.1 Heterochromis multidens
CCAGGTGGGCTGTCATGTGCCTTTTACTGAGGAGTGGCTTCCTTCTGCCCACTCTACCATACAGGCCTGATTGGTGGAGTGCTGCAGAAGTGGTTGTCCTTCTCGAAGGTTCTCCTCTTTCCACAGAGCAACGCTAGAGCTCTGTCAGAGTGACCATCAGGTTCTTGGTCAGCTCCCTGACTAAGGTCCTTCTACCCCAATCACTCAGATTGGCTGGGCAGCCACCTCTAGGAAGAGTCCTGGTGGTTCCAAACTTATTCCATTTACAGATGATAGAGGCCACTGTGCTCACTGGGACCTTCAATGCTGCAGAAATTTTTTGTACCCTTCCCCAGATCTGTGACTCGATACAATCCTGTCTCGGTGGTGTACAGACAATTCCTTGGACTTCATGACTTGGTTTGTGCTCTGACATGCACTGTCAACTATGGGACCTTATATAGACAGGTGTGTGCCTTTCCAAATCATGTCCAATCAACTGAATTTATCACAGGTGGACTCCAATCAAGTTGTAGAAACATCTGAGCGCTTTCTCTGGTCCTAAGAGTAGCTTGATTTGACTGTACTTAGTTATTATACTTTTGTAAGTTGTTCTTAATTTGAATTTTTGTTTTCAATCCAGTTCAGTTTCTGTTAGTCTCCAGAATGCGTTTGGTGCTTTCAGTTTGTTTGTTTTTACCTCTACAGCGTAGTTTTTATTTTTATTTCTGTTAAAATTGTTTTTTTTCACACCTAGTTTTAAATTTCATTTAACTTCAGTTAACTGCAATAACCCTTCTATATATAAACATAAATATCTTTATATACAGTCTATGATCTATAAATAACCCTGTTATAAAGATATTTATATATATATGATACTTACATGCAGAGGTGAAGTACCATTTGTTTAAGTACCGGAGCGTTTACGTGCCCACCCACGTGCATACGTGTGCACGCTTGAGTTGTTACTGGTTTCTAAGGCTATTTCGCCACATCGACAAGTTTACATTATTCAACCATAACTGGATAAAAGTGATCAAATGTCAGACTGAATTTAAAAACGTAAAGTCATCTGTCTGACCATCTTCATCATTTCTTACATATTCTTATAACTCTCTCCTCCCTGAATGTGTCTTCTCTCCCTCTTTCAGTCTTTCCTGTGGGATAGTTGTCCGCTCTCTCTCTCTCTCTCTCTCTCTCCCTCTCTCTTTCTCTCACTTTGATGCCGTCTCTCTCCCTTACCTATTCTCTGGTGAATTTTGAATCCTACCGCTTTTCATAGAGTTAATGTCAGAAATACAGATATACCTGACAGCTCAGGTGGAGGCAGGATTCATCTAGAGGAGGGCTGCTTTATTACAAAGTATTCCACCGTGTACACCTGACGATTGCGTTACAGCTGACCTGTACGCTGTGCAGAAAAACACAAAACACTATTTACCTTTAGATCCTGACCCGTCCACCTATTGAAGTTAGACAGTATCTGTGTCTCGTGCGTAAATGCGCACATCGCCAGTTTTTTGGTTTTGTTTTTGTTTGTTTGTTTGTTTTTGTTTTTCTAATGTTTGGTATATTTAAAAGTCTGCACTATATATTGTAAGATGCAGACATTAATCTAAGGCACTTCCGATTTTTGAGTCCCATTAATTGACAAATGTTTCACAGTTGTATAGTCCAGATCCGAGAGAAGAAAAACAACATCAAAGTGATTTGTGGTTTTGCAGTGCTGTGAACACAAGTGCTACTGTCCACAATGAACCGATTTTTGGCTAAAAATGTTAAAACTCTCCAAATGTATCGGCTCGTGTTAAAAAAATAAAAATAAAAATCTTGATTGCCTGCATGCGTCTTGTATTGTGGCTGCCCTTTGGATCTCTGAAAGAGAATCTTCTACAAATGCATGTGTATCTCATTTATCTTAACTGCAGAGAGAAACACGTGCGAGCCTTCGGGATTTTTATTTTATTTTCAAAAAAATAACATATATATACTTTCAAATACTCATTAATTTTTACATTCTGACAACATTTGGAGCCTGATATACCGTTAAATCAGTTTTTGAATGAGCAGCCTAAAAGAAGCTGATTTATTAAAGCTAAATAAAAAGCTGAGATGTTCCTTGGAACTAAAACTGTGCTTTACATTTCTAAACTAATAAGCAAAAACCCCTGAGACTTAAAGGAAAAGTGTTATGTAATTTTCAAGTTAGCTCCCATATGATACCCACACAGGGCCACCTGCTGGATTTCAGCAGCAGTTGCACTTTTTATGTTTTTCATCAGTGCTGCACAAACTTACATGAGTGCAATGATGGTTTCAAATATTGATATCATGTAAGATCTGGTGTCTGACCTGAAACAGGCGGGATCTTTTGTTGGGCAGAGTCAAATCTTCCTGCTGAGTTGGCTGTTTTCTGTACTATATTTATACTATATAAAACCCACTCAAAGTTTTTCCTTTCGTTAATTTTTTTATGTTGCAGAGCAGTACTGAAAAGAAAAAACAAAACAAAACAATGAAATAACATGTGGAATCATGTCCACTGTATTTTTTTTATTGTAAAATTAACATTAAATTAATTGACAACAATTATTCAGCAGTTAATGTTTCATTATCAAAAATTTAAATAAAGTAGTTTCTAGCATACAGAAAAATAAATAACAGCAATATACTGCTTTAAATACTCTAGCTAGAATAAAGAACAGTATTTTACTGGTACACTCAAAAAAATTATTCTTCATCCTCAATAATCATGAAGCAATAATTTTGAGTAAAATGCAACTGAAATATATTTTTTAAAAAGGGTTAATTTATTCAAATAGTTGATCATTAAGGAAAATGTGCTTGGTATAAACTGAATCTATAGCAATCAAGTTAATGTAATTTGACCAGATTCCATTAAATGTAACATTTTACATTGTACTTATGTAACAGAATTACATGGAAAATTTACATTTAATTAAATTAGTTAGATCAGGAATTTGGGCAGAAGATTTATTTATTTTTATTTTGAGTGTAGGTATTTTTACGGTTCTAATTGCTTGTGCTTGTTTGTAAATATGGGAAATCTTTTGGGTTTGTGAAGCACAGTTCCACGTACGTTATTTCACATTTTGGGTATATTAAACTTTATTATTTCCAGAAGTTACACAGTTTAAAATAAAATATTTTAACATTTCCTAGGGCAGAAAATTCTCCTAAAGTGTCCGAATTCCTAGCTCTAGCTATTATTATTATTATTATTATTATTATTATTATTATTCGCTTCACTCTTCTGCCTGAGTCATGTGCAGGTTCCTTATCTGCTGTTTAAGTGTAGTCACAGATATAAGAAATGCGTGATGAGTTCAATCGAGCTTATGCATGGGTAAAATAAAAATAATAAAAAAAATAGGGACAATGATTAAACTTTGCTTCAGTGGGCCTTTATTTCATTTTTTTGAGGTGATACATAACACATTTAAACAGGCGTTAGATCTCCTCCTGGTTTCCAGATGCAGACGGGGCTGCATTTAGTGGTACTGCTTTCCGAGAGCGGACACCACCACGGCCAAGAACTTCTGGAAAGTAGCCTGAATCTCTGGGGTGAAGGAAGAGCCCAATTTGCCGGCAACAACAATGGTCAGGCAGTCAGAAAGCAGCTGCATGAAGAAAGAAAATGCATTATGAATTGTTGTAGCCGTTAAAAAATAAAAATAAAAATAAATGTTTGCAGTAATATTTTCATTGAGTGCAGGGTGGTTATAGCCCTACACATTTTTTTAAGTCTGTGGTGTACAATCCATAACGTGTGTGTAAACTGTTTATGCAGTGAAGACTTTAGCATTAAAAATTGCCAGGTGTTGAACTTTACCTTGAAGTTGTCGGGGTCGACGTGCAGCTTCTCTGAGTGCAGGACGCTCAGCTCGGCATAGGTGGCCTTGATGTTGTCCATGTTCTTCACAGCGCGGTCCAGACCGTGCAGCACCTTGACTCCATGGGCCGCGACTTTCGGGTTGGTACTGATGGCCTCGGCGTTGTAGAGGTTACCGAAGGAGGCGAAATACCTCTGAGTCCAGGGGTAAACGATCAGACACCTGAAAGGAAGAAACAGATGAGTTTTTCGCACCAGAGGATGTTGGAGGAAGGACTCTCTTACAGATGTGTTCCTTACCTGATCAGAGCCTTGGAGCCAACATCTTCATAGTCCAGGTTGGAAAAGATGTTGGTGATGATGCTGCGTTCCTTTTCGCTCCACTCAACCATGGTGGCTTTTGATTATATTTTTTTTTCTTCAGGCTTGAAGGAAAAGGCTGAATAGTGCTTCACTTCGACTCCTCGTCTATTTAAATGTCTTAAAGCTCCCCCGCCCTAGAGGAGACGTTTGCTGTGATAGGCTGGAGATGATGCGTTTGAGATAACCTCCAGACTTCCCCAGAAGTTTCTGGATTTGTTGATATGGGTTTGATATTCATATCCTACGCAATTCTAGCAAAGCCAAAAACAACAATGCAGTTTGCAGAATTATTGTGATCTAATGAAATTGCAGCCTAAGAAATCCAACGCGCTTGTGGATAGAAAACTCCACAACTGTCAGTGAAAATAATACCTATTAATGCACAACTTCAACATATTCCATTGCAATACTAATTGCAGTTCTCACTTCTCTGATTTCTTTTTTTTTCTCCAGATTCACTATTTGACAGTGTTTGATCTTTTTCTATTTCAAGCTGCTCTGAATGTTTTTTGATTATAAATATATAAATATATATCCCAATATTATATAAAAATGTAAATAAAAATGTAAAAACTGATACAGCTAAATGAAAGAAAAGTTTATTTTTTGCCAAGCAGCCTCAGAGTGTTTGATACTCTGTTATCTTCAAAACCACACCGCTGTTATCTGCAGCAGCGCCCCCTCCACCCAGGCACCCCATGCCCAAAGATACATGTGTTTTGATTAAGAAAATGCTTGAGCTCGCTGATAAAGGTTGTCAGCTCTATTTTCTGCCTTTGATAGGAAATTATTTTATGACCCGAGCCAAAAAAAATTGCTAAATTAAAAAATTCAATCTGATAAATCTGGGAAAGCTTTAACAGCTTCAATTTGATAAGACAGTTTCTTTTTTATTTTTTATTTGTAGGAAATGGTTAAACCAGTGCATATATTTACATATATTTTATAAATTTGTGCGTAATGTGCACGCATGTATTTTTGTAACTCCAACCGGTATCCATAAATGATCCATATTCTTTGTAATTCTTTGTAAATCAGATTTTTTTTAAATCACGAAAATACATTTTAATGCATTAAAATACATTTTATGCATGTCATTTAACAAGTAGACCATTTTCTCAAACTGATTTGTATCAAATACCTCTGAGCAAAAATGTAAGTGTACGAATCCAAAAAGTGATTTTTTTAAATGCAGATTTGTATTTATTTATTTATTTTTGGTTCAGGCCTCAGCAAAGCTAGACATGGTTCAAAACTTAATCACTGGAAAATATAGAAAAATGGGAAATTAAGTCTTTAATGAAGGTGTGTGCGGCCACTTTTTTCGATCACTTTTATTGACATTCATTTCACAACACTAACTTGGGCACAAGTTCATTTATTCTCGTTAGTATTGTAGAGTTTCTGGACCTGATATCACTCTACCTCAGATGTCCTCCTATACCTCAGGGGACCGTATGCTTCATCTCTAATTTTTCTACTAACAAACCATAAGATGAACTCAAATGTGGTTACGTTGCATTTACAGTAGCCTATACGAAAATGCCCAGTGTTTTTGCCAACTGACGCCCAAGATGTAAGCAGCTGATATCACCTTCAGTGTTGGCTTCCAGCCAAAGACGCTTCTATCAGGCGAGGTGGATAGTCCTATCTGCGTCACTGGATGCGGCTTGGTATCAGATGCTGTGGGTGTGACCAAGGGGCAAACTGAATTTAAGCAGAACTCCTAACCGGGTAGCATCATCAGAGAGAGAGAGAGAACCAATCCGACATGAGTCTGACTGACAAAGACAAAGCTGCCGTCAAGGCACTCTGGGCCAAGATCTCCAAGTCTGTGGATGCTATTGGGGCTGAAGCTTTGGGCAGGTAAGGGTTTATGCATATTTCTAAACACTTTTCTTTATCATGCATCACATATTTAAACACAGAAAGTAATTTTCATACTTCAGAAGTGGAGCCCTTAGTACAGTCTCATACATGTTATCTCACCTATCCTAAACACCATCATCATCTCTACTTCCACAGGATGCTCAACGTGTATCCGCAAACCAAGACCTACTTCGCCCACTGGCCGGACCTGAGTCCTGGTTCTGCCTCAGTGGTGACTCACGGAAAGCTGATCATGGGTGGAGTCACCGATGCCGTGGCCAAGATTGACAACCTGACCAGCGGCCTGCTGGAACTGAGCGAGCTGCACGCCTTCCAGCTGAGGGTGGATCCATCCAACTTCAAGGTAAGACAAGGATCACTGACGTCATGCGCATATATGATATCAGTTATAAACTGAGGGTATCTTCTACTCCACTTCTACGTACAGTTAATTTATGTGAAAAATTAGGCCTGCGTGGTAAAAATTTTTTTTTTTAACAAGATGAAGTTTATTAACTATGACTAAATGACCAAAGAATTTCTACTAATAAATAGTCTGTTTCAAAGATACGGTTCCCAATTTGGATCATGTTTTGGGGAAAACAATAGTGTATAAAATGTCGATTTAAAAACTGTATGGAGACAAAGTGGAAGTTAGTCACTGAGATCAAATAATCTATTAATAGAGATTTCTATCGTGCAAACCTCATATTTGGTATAAACTTGCTTCCTATCTCCGCAGATCCTGGCCCAGACCATTATGGTGGTGATCGCCGCTATGTTCCCTAATGATTTCACCCCAGAAGCTCATGTCGCCTTCGACAAATTCATGTCCAACGTGGCCCTGGCTCTCTCTGAGAGATATCGTTGAGATGTCGGCAGTGGAAAGCGCAGTGCATGACCATTAAAATCATGGTGGAAAAAATGAAAGAATAAAATGCATGCCGCCAAAACTGATACTGCTGTGTTCTTTATCTCTCACTGTGTCATTTCACGCTTGCACATGTGACACTCTGCAGAAAAACTCGAAATAAATAGGCTAAAATAAATAGTAAATAAGTCTTTATGGGGAAGAACAACTGAGAAAAAAAAGAGGTGTTATATTTTTTTCTTAATTTATTTTATACTGAAAACAATCCACTGATTAAACACTGACATTGAATAACAGTATCAAAAGGAAATATCACTCAAAAGTAGGCTGTACGTTACTATATGACAGACAGCTATGAGTCTATTGCAGCCTGCGTCAGTCAACACGCTATAAATGGAAATGTGATTTCATTATGATTCGTAGCTTATCATCACCCAGGATGACCCTGCAAAAAAATAAAGAGCTAGTGACACTGGTGTATCACTCCTGCTGTTTAATTTATGAATACAGTTATGTGTGGCTTCTCTTACCTGACCAAAGCAGTGGCCACCAGACCTCCCCCAATGGGTCCGACCCAGTACACCCAGTGGTAAGTCCAGTAGCCGGTCACGACAGCTGGACCGAAAGCCCTGGCAGGATTTAGACACGTTCCTGATATATCACCCCTGCACATAAATGATAATGTGGTTATTTTCGAAATGTGATGATATCAAATCTAAAAATATTTATGATTACACCCTTGACATTTTGCATAAGTGGTGACCAAGCATAAGGCAGGAAGGCCCGCAAGAAATCAGAATATTTGATGAGAAATTGGTGAGAGAACACTGGGCATGGTTTTCAGGCTCATGAACAGACCCGTGCCTTTGCTATGTTACACAAAAGCCTGAAAACTGTTTTGTACTAAATAAGTTTTTGAAAGTGGCAAAGCAAGTATTTAGATCCTTTACTTAAGTGAAAGTCATAATCCTACTTAAGAAGCCCAAGTTTTAGTAGAATATGCTTATAAAGTACCAAAGGAAAAAGCATTCAGAGCAGAATCATAGAAATTATATTAATAATGGATCAAAGTTATTGATTCATTAGTTGAAGCCACATGATATTAATTACAGTCATGTGAAAAAGAAAGTTTTCACTGGACCTCTTTGGCCAGAAAGACATAAGAGGAGATGTTTGGCCATAATGTACAGCTCGTGTAATGTACAGCATGTAAATCATGAACTATTTTGTATATAGAGTCATCTGTCTGACAGCTAAAGCTTGGCCCAAACTGGGTGAAAAAGAAAAGAATTAAGGCAGGGCCTTAAGAGAGCTGTGCCTAAACAAAAGCCCACAAATCTCAATGAACTGAAGCAATGTTGTAAAAAAGAGTGGGCCAAAAAGTTGTTCACAACAATGTGAAAGACTGATAAAGTCATACAGAGAACATTTACTTCAAGTTATTGCTGCTAAACGTGGATCTACAAGCTACTGAATTGTGGGGTTTACTTAGTTTTTCAGAGAACTGTGAAAAAACTTTCCTGTGAAAAAGTTTTTTCACATCACTTTATGTACAGCTGGGTCGCTTTATATTGCAGCATGATATAATATCCATGCTCTCATTTAATGGTAGGCACTGGTGAGGGTCACCAGCAACAGAGCAACAGCAACAGCAACAATGACAACGACAACAGAGCAGCCACAATTATGTCATAACCATTGTGAATTTTTAACAACAATAAAGCCTTAGCAAGTAGGCTGTAGTGTTATGGTCATTGCCCTTTCATCTTACCCTGCCAAGACGTTAATTATGACGGTACAGCCCACCAGGAAAGGAGCCAGCGGGGTTTTCGTCTTGCTATTGACTGCCACCAGCAGCACCACCATAGTTATTAGGCAGGTCATGGCCACCTCCCCGAAGATAGCTCCCAACAGCTGGCTGTCTGACTTGAGAATATTAAACGCTGCTCCAGTGGCATTGATGAAACGTTCTGGTGGGGTCATTATCTATGAAAGGTAGACCGTGGTAAAAATTTCACAGGGTACAAAAAGCTCAAACATGCATCCTTTCAGAACATGAGTAGATGGTGCACCTTCAACTCACCTTGGCCATTCCAGCTCCCACCACTCCTCCAATCAGCTGGCAGACAATATAGGGCCCCACCATCATCAGCTCCATGCCACCACACAGATAGATGGCAATAGTGAAGGGAGGGTTGAAGTGGGAGCCACTGGAAGGAGGGAAAGAAACAACAAAGACAAAGTTGAGAACAGATTAAAAGGAAAATAAGACAATGCAAACTTCAACTGACCTAATTCCACTAAAATCTGTTAAACGTCTACAGGGTGAACATTTAACCTGTAGGCTTTTTTTAATGGCTTTATTTGCGTTCATCACACCTATACTGCTTCTTTTATCTATGACAGATATCCTGAAAAGTTTTAATATACGTAAATTACCTATAATGACCTTTAACCTTCAAGTGACCCACTCGGTAACTTGAAGGTTAAAGTTTTGACTTATTCAATAATTAACGTTACCTGATGTTATCCATGACAGCCACCAACACTGCTGCAGCCAGCCCGTGCGCCACGGCTGGCTGCAGCCGCCCAGCTGCTGGCACATTCTCGATCACAGAAACACAGCCAATGAAAACAAAGAACATGGTCCCCACAATTTCAGCCAAGCAGGGTTGGTACAATCTTTCATATTTGTTGGGAGGTTTCGACACAGGTGGCGTCTTCATAGCCTTCATTTCAGTAGCATCTTCCATTCCAATTTGCTCCTCTCCCATTGTTGCTGCTTATTTGTCTGTGCCTGCAGGTGGCTTCTCTACACTCACACCAGTCTGCTGAAGAGTCAAAGGTACTGCGAGGTGTTGGGTTTATTTATAATCATCACTTGTACTCTGCTCACTGAAAACAAATTGCATCACTGGTCATGAAAGCATAAAAGGTGAATTATAACACCACCTCGCCCAAACATGTTAAGGTTCTTCACACCTGTGGCGCTACTTCTGGCCAGGTGTGGCGGTCATTGAAGGAGTGCGTTTAAGTGACATTTAAAAAAAAAAAAAAGTTAAACAGGGGTGTCACAAGATCCAGAGTTAAAATGTTCTCTTGTCATCATAATCATTTTCTTTGATTTATTTGGATTCACTGGCAAACCTAAAGCAATCAACTGGAGTCTTTACAGATAAGCTAGATTACAGACTGTAGAAAGTTATGTGGACCAGGCTTAGTGGATTTTACACTCTTGTATAACACCACTGAACTTTAGATTATGTTAGAGTAAATACATCCTAAACTAAAGTAAATAAATAGGCTATATTTTATTTAATAGATAAAATAAAAAATAATGGTTCTCACATGTTTTGGTTTGTGACCTCAGTGTCATCACTTGTTAGCAGTTATTTTCACGATTTTATTTTTAATATGTGTTTTAGCATCAAAGATGCCAAACGGCCCAAAGAACAAAGAAAAGACATTTATTGTGTCAGGATAAAACCCTTCAGATGTAACATCTCATTTTTCACTTATGTATGAGATCAAATGTACAGTGCACCTGGAAAGTATTCACAGCGTTTCACTTGTTCCACATTTTGTCAGGTTACAGCCTTATTCCAAAATGGATTAAATTCATTTTTCATCTCAAAACTCTACACACAATACCCCATAATGACAAAGTGAAAAAAGGTTGCTTGGAATTCTTGCAAATTTATTAAAAATAAAAAACTAAAATATAACATGTACATAAGTATTCACAGCCTTTGCCCTTTGTTGAAGCACCTTTGGAAGCAATTACAGCCTCAATTCTTTGTGAGTATGATGCTACAAGCTTGGCACACCTATTTTTGGGCAGTTTCTCTCATTCTTCTTTGCAGAACCTCTCAAGCTCCATCAGGTTGGATGGGGAGCGTCGGTACACAGCCATTTTCAGATCTCTCTAGAGATGTTCAATCATGTTCATTCAAGTCTGGGCTCTGGCTGGGCCACTCAAGGACATTCACAGAGAGGTCCCAAAGCCACTCCTTTGTTATCTTGGTGTGTGCTTAGGGTCGTTGTCCTTTTGGAAGATAAACCTTCACCCCAGTCCAAGGTCCAGAGTGCTCTGGAGCAGGTTATCATCAAGGATGTCTCTGTACATTGCTGCATTCATCTTTCCCTCCACCCTGACTAGTGTCCCAGTTCCTGCTACTGAAAAACATCCCCACAGCATGATGCTGCCACCACCATGCTTCACTACCTTTTACTGAGGAGTGGCTTCCTTCTGCCCACTCTACCATACAGGCCTGATTGGTGGAGTGCTGCATAAATGATTGTCTTTCTGGAAGGTTCTCCTCTCTCCACAGAGCAACGCTGGAGCTCTGTCAGAGTGACCATCAGGTTCTTGGTCAGCTCCCTGACTAAGGTCCTTCTACCCCGATTGTTCAGATTGGCTGGGGGGCCAGCTCTGGGAAGAGTCCTGGTGGTTCCAAACTTCTTCCATTTACGAATGATGGAGGCCGCTGTGCTCATTGGGACCTTCAGTGCTGCAGAAATTTTTTGTACCCTTCCCCAGATCTGTGCCTCGATACAATCCTGTCTCAGAGGTCTACAGACAATTCCTTGGACTTCATGGCTTAGTTTGTGCTCTGACATCACTGTCAACTATGGACCTTATACAGACAGGTGTGTGCCTTTCCAAATTATGTCCAATCAATTGAATTTACCACAGGTGGACTCCAATCAAGTTGTAGAAACATCTGACAGATGATCAGTGGAAACAGGATGAGCTCAATTTTGAGTGTCATAGCAAAGGCTGTTATGTACATTTGTTTTTAAATTTTTAATAAATTTGCAAGAAATTCAAGCAAACTTTTTTCACTTTGTTATTATGGGGTATTATGTGTAGAATTCTGAGGTAAAAAGAATTTAATCCATTTTGGAATAAGGCTGTAACATGACAAAATGTGGAACAAGTGAAGCGCAGTGAATGCTTTCTGGATGCACTGTAGGTAACATTTCTCCAGAGAGGGAAACGAAGCATAATAATCATTTTCAGTCTTGGACTGGCTGGGGATATTAAAAACTTTTACCTCTGTGAGATGAGTTGGGTCTCTTTTGTGACTGCAATGCACAACTGGCTGGCACAGGAATAAAACTATCAGATTTTTTTTCCATGGCTCACCAGGGGTCAAAGTTGAATCAACATTTTTGTGTTTTACTTTGACAAAAGTGGCCAGTTACAGCTCTTAACTTTTTCCCTGAATTCAGAGTTTGACCTAACTAATCACAATGTAACACTTGAGGGCCGTGTGACACAATTACCTAACTGCGAGACAGCCTATGGCAGCAAAATGGTGAAGGAAGCATGGATGTGTCATCTAAAACTCTGGATAGTTTGTGAGAGACACTAGAATAATGTGGCCCAATGCTGCAGCTTCCTCAAATGGACTGGTCAGTTGTCCCTATTGTAATATATGTGATATCAAGTGCCCCTTCACAGCTGATGACATGACATTGGAGGACTACACAGGAAAAAGAAGGAAGTCTGATGAATGAAGAAACTCTTGCTCTGGTCTGTTACCATGACAACAACCATCAAGTGCATTGTCAGTTACATGTGTGCAAGGTGAAATACAGTAACTTAATGGTTTTGTGTCTTCAAATTGTGTATCTGACTTACCTAGGGCAGCAAGTTATGGGATGATGTTGCTAGAGCATTATAATTTCCCCAAAGTCTTCTACTGAGACAGAGCACAAAATATCATTCCTTGAAAACAACGGCCACTGAAACAACCCCAGTCAGCCCCAAAATATGCAACTGAGGGCTCAAACACTAAAAAAAATTGCTTAAGCTTGCTTGTCAGTGAAATATTTTAGCACTCTGTCTAGACAGCTAATGTAAGCTATGTTTTTAACAACTGTCTTTAGCTAAAGCTTGCAAACATATTAATGAATTGTCCACATTACACATCAAAATAAATTGCACACTGTTAAAATCTTTTACCTTAACTTACATAATATTAGAAGCCACTCTGTTTGTATATACTTTCTTCATTTTTTTTGCTGTGTCAGCTTATAAAAACTTAGTTCTGGATTCTTTATCCTGTTGGTTGTGCATCCCACCCTACAGCAGCTTTTAGGCAATACAAACCCAACAGAGAACTATGAAATGTTTCCCCCTCCAGTGGGGGCAGAACTTTATTTCACCTTGTGTCTATTCTACCAAAGCTGCTGAAGAGATCTTACCATACAGTAGCAGCAACCAGCTCAACATGTGATTGACCACTTCCACTCTATTTAATTTCAATTTTTGAATTGAATTTTGACTTTGAATTTTGACTTTTTTAAGGTCTGAACTAGTCTTTTGATCCTGCTTTAATTTTACAATTTCTATAGCCAACAATTTTAAAAATTTAAAGTTTGCTATGAAAAATGAAAATGTTTTCCTGCCAGCTGAAATTTTTTGACTGGTCCACTTGGTTGACCCTGATGAGGTATTCACTCTGTTGGATGTGATGGACCAGATGGCATACATGGAGGCCGAGTCTTTGGTTGTAACACCACAGGAGGTAATGTGCAGATGATACCAGGAAGGAGAAAAAAGGTAGTGTCCAAATTCAGGAATGTCCAGACATCTCTCAAGGAGTGATGAGGTGGATTTGAAACATGCCAGCTGTGTTAAATAGACAGACAGTGATTTATTTAAAGGAAGAGTGGCAGGTAGCTGAGACCATCAAGACAAAAAAAATGTCTCTTTGTCCTTGTCACTTTCCTTTATGCTTTTAAATACAATCTTAGGATCATTTTAAGAAGATAAAGACAGATATAAGGTTAGTAAGCAGGCCATTGCTATGTATAGTACAACTAAAGAACATCCTTAAGGGACATAGTTATAGATTTTCTGTGCAGAAGTTAAGATGGATGCAACAGCTAAGAGGTGGATATACTGTGTAGGCACTGTACCTGCAGAAGTGGAGTGCCTAATATGCAATCATTTAGTACAATTGCCAGTACTGTTGTTACTAGTATGTTGACTTTTACTGAAAATAACTCATGTAAGAACCTAAAGGTAGATTTTATTTTCTCTGAGAAACAGTTACTTGATTACCTTTAAGTAGGTATTTTTAAAGACTGTCTCATGAGGCAAAAGGAATTTAAAACAGTGGGAAATAGTGCAGGCAGAGTTAAAGTTAGGGAAATAGCACTGCTAGCAAGGCAATGACATCTCTCTATAAAGTGTCTTCATAAAGCATTTTCCTGTAATTATCTTCTGTCACGGTCATTGCATTTAATGGAGCCAAGCAACAACAACTTCCTCCTCCCCCCACCCACTGTTTGTAGCCTATTATTTTGCTGTGAAGTTGTACAGTGTGTATAAGGATACAGAAAATCAGTATTTCCTGAATTAGAGACCAGCCTGTCCGCTATTTAAAATAGGATAAACACTGCAGAGACACAATTTTGCTTGTCAAAGTTTAATCAGACTGAACTGAACCGAGCCAACAGCTTATAAGCAAAGCTGTCCCCTATCTTCATTAAAATATATTGGAACAAATTTAAGCCTGACCACCTGAATTGTAGTGTAACAGGATACGCTCTGCAGTGCTCTTTTCGAGCAATTTTATTTTTGGAGTCAGTAAATATTTATAATTAGTTACGTGCTACTCCTGCACTGCAGACTGTGTGGCAGTTCAGTTTGTTACTGATACTGAATGAGTAAGTAATGAAGACGAGCTGAAACATGAAACTAAAACATGGTGTTGTTCTGTTGTCTAATCAGTCCCTGCTTGTGTGTGAATACGCATCAAACACTGCCTTTTATTCCCTATATCATCTCCTCCCATCTTGATTCACTCTCTCCTTTCCAACATGACAGCACAGAAACAACAAGCGATTCAACCGAGCAAACCCTGAACCTGTTTACCCCTCGGTCCTCTAGGGCACTCCTACAGAGACTACAAAATTTCTGTTGATATATAGTTAGTAACATCCAAGCCATTCAGTTTAGAAATGCTGCCACTGCTCTTGTAAGAAGTGTGGGCAATAAGAGACCCACAACAGCTTGTGTGAAAAGGCCATGCCAGTGTGGGTGATACATTACAGCTTCATATACTTTCCCCTCATGGAGTTCTGCCGTATGTGTATCTCTTTTTATGTATAGTAACAACCAAGCCTATGCATCTAGCTGATGTGCCCTTGTGAGCTGTAGAGGCAGAAGACTGCACTGAAGTGAAATAAACCTGTGATAGCAAATTCATGATAGCAAATTCAGTATGTTGTGGGAAAAACATGGCCTCTTGTGACTCGGGGCCAACTAATAGGTTTTGAAGTATAAACAGAGTAAGGTTGGGAGCTGTTATGAGTGGTGGGACATCAGGGCAAAGATTGTCAAGAGGAAAGAAAAGCAATCATGACTAACATTAATAAGAAATGGCAGCAGTGCAACAACAACAAAATAAACCGAGAATTGCAGCAACCATGTAAGTGTATGATATCAGCAGGAATAAGGGAAAAATAAACACACAAAAAAACTTGTTTGTCAAAGCAAGCTAGTGAGTGAACACATGATACCCGGGGCAAATGGTGGGTTTGCAGGTGTAACAAAAGCAAGGAAGCACTGGCAGTTAAAACCCATGTTTTAAACAAACTGACAGTCTTTTTTATATGTGTAAATTTATTTTAATGCATTTTTATCTGAATAGCAGGATGTAATTTGCATCCATTACCAAAAGCGTTCCTTATAGCATGCTCTTTTTCATTCCTCTTGCATTATCTCACCCAATTTCCAACCTTTTCACACTCTCTGTTCTACGTGTCTCACCAACCACATATTCAATATTCTAACATATAATTCACAATCCATTTCAGAATCAGACAATATGACACAGGCTCGGACTATCGAGAGGTTTTGTGATGGCAAAGCCTTTGCACAGTAATTTTCCTGCAATCGCAGGAAATCAACCAGGTGGGGTGCACAGAAAAGCTCACTGTCATTGGTATACTTGACCCAACATCAAACATGCTGTCTTTACATATTCTCTTTCCCCCCCAACATTCTTTAGAAATGTTATAGTCTGAAAAATTGTCTGTACTGTGCTGACCCACCAGCGCCTTTGAACACAGCACTTCAACAACATGCACTCAGGAATACTTCAGTTTTGAAGCCTCATTCAAAAAGTGTCTATCATTTCCATTATTACCTTAGAATATTGCAGTCTTTTTTAAAGTGTTCAGTTTTCCTTGTATGAAGCCACTAGATTTTTTTCTGAAAACTGTTAGGTGCTGTTGGTGGTGGTCCCTTTTCAATTCTCTTGCTTGCTTACTTCCCCTACATTTCATTGAACAAAGCTCGTGACCCAACCTCTCATACAAGGGTGACAAATGGAGGTGTTCTGTCAGGTGCCGCTTACATCAGAACCTATGGACAAGGTTTCCTTCGGCACTGGTGCTGTGACACACTGGTTTTGTTTGTTGCACTTTGGTTTTTGAGTAGCTGATTAGTTTCCATTCAACTTTTTTTGTTTTGCTAGCTGCTTGGGTACCAAAAACTACTCAGTTAGGGTTAAAATACACATCTCTCTCACTTTGGAAGTGGAGAGACTTCTATTTACTGCACATGGCCTGGCTGGTTCAGCAACTTTCAGTGGAATTAAACTAACATGAGGGGAAAACGGAAATCTGTATAAAATTTTATGGAATACATGGTCGTTGGAAAGTGCAGTATACAGTACTGTGTAAAAGTCTCAAGTCACCCCTCATTTCTTTATGTTTTGCTAGGAAAATGGGAAGTAGGTGAAGCGATTTATCAAAACGTGCAAAAATATATGGAAATACAGTATATAAGGCAAAAACAGAGTTTTTACAATTCAAAGAGCTTGAAAGTCAATATTTGGAACTATCATCTTTGTTCTTCAGCACAGCCTGAACTCTCTTAGGCAGCTTTCTTATCATTTCTATAAGTAGTCTTCAGGAATAGTTCTCCAGGCTTCTTGAAGGTCATTCTCTTCTTTGCATGTTGGCTGCCTTTTGTTCTGTTCTCTGTCAAGATGATCCCACACTGCTTCACTAATGTTGAGGTCTGGGCTCTGAGGAGACCAATCCATCACTAATAGTGTTCCAGTGTGTGTTTCTCTATCCAGGCATGCTTTTGCATTGGCAGTCTGTTTGGAATCGTGGTGCATGGTGGATCAAAATTGGTACTTTTCTGCGTTCATAATTCCATCAGTTTTGACAAGATCCACAACACCACTGGCTGAAATGCAGACCCAAACCATGAAACAGCCTCCACCGTGTTTTACAGATGGCTGTGGACACTCACTGTTGTACCTCTCTCCTGACCTCCTCCATACATATTGACTTTGAACCAGAAATCTCAAATTTGGATTCATTACTCTGTAAGACCTGTTGCCACTGATTTTCAGTCCAGTTCTTGTGTAATTTGGCATACCTCAGCGTTTTCCCCCTGTTTCCCTTCTTTATGAATGGCTTCCTGACAGCCACCCTTCCACTGAGACCATTTCTTATGAGGCTTCACTGAACAGTAAATGGATCAACTGAAGGTCCAGATGCATCTCTCAGGTCTGTGTCAGGATTTTTTTCCTATTTCTTAAGGACATGACTTTCAAATATTATTCATCTGTTGTAGATAGTTTTTTAGGCCTGCCACTCCTTTGTTTGTCCTCCATCTGGTTGTTTCAGATTTTATTGAGACACTGCACACCATGCTGAGGTATGCCAATTTGAGAAGAACTAAAGAAATGGGAACAAATTACATCTTTTTGTGACAGGCTGCTAGTAACAAAGTGCTTAAAGATTCTGTTTAACCTGAGACAATTTGTTAAGTTGTCTGTTATGCGCAGATACAACACTGGTTCATCCTTTAAGTTTTGAGCCTTTTTTATGCTTGTATGATTAATAGGTCAGTGTTAAGTGACTTAACAAAAAAAAACTTTCCTCTCAAAACCTTCCTCTGAAAATGATCAAGAACTGGACTGAAAATGAGTGAAAAAGCAGCCAAATGTCCAAAGAAAAACTTTGAAAGACCTTCAGAAAGCCTGGAGAACTATTACTCAAAAATTACAAAAACCCTCAAAATTACAAAAGAAATCTGGCTCCTTGGAAGCAAAATATAAAGAAATGAGGGGTGGCTCAAGAATTTTGCACAGTACTGTACATGTTTGTAGTTACTTGGTCTGATCTGTAAGATCTGTAATGATTCAGCTTCATTTGAGAAATCCAAACAGATCTATTAGGAATCACTTTTTGTGATCTTGTCCACGTTCTGTTGATTAGGATTAAAACAACAATTAACAAGCAATAAGCACTTATGACAGCAGCAGACAGACAATCAGCAGAAGTCAACAGATGGAGGAAAACACTGCAATCATCATGAAAGTCATTAATAACACGCTCACAATTATCCATGACACATGATTAATGGCAGTAAAGTTTAAATTGTTTTGTGGCCAATGGTTTCACTAAGAAATATACAAGTTGCCAGCAGCACACATCTGATTTAAGGCATTCATGCAGATACACGTCCACACACAAGCTTGCTGTGTATTACACTCACAGACTTTGACTGTTCACAGGATCATTTTCTCACCATCTTATGATAGATATGGCACTCAGTAATGCCTGTAGCTCCGCAATTCAGTGATTGCAATCTCAGTGGGTCCTGTTTTTTTTGTTTTGTTTTGTTTTTTTCCTGTGATACACCCTTTTTTCCAGATTTATCATTGTTCTCTTCCAGCCACACATCCCTTATGACACTAAGTGGAAGAATAATGAACCCCCTGCCCTGTTTTTGCCCCTCACATTGAAGCTCCACGGCAGCCGCTCATTTGCATTTTTTCTGTTGTTGTTTGAGAAAAGGAAAGGAATTAATTTCAAGGCAAGCAATACAGGTTCTCACATTCTTTATCTGTGTCCAAGTGATTGAATGAGTCTGGTACCCAGCTGAGCTGACCTCGAGACACTCTCTTATGTCTGTGTCTTCTTTACTCCGCTCTCTCACGTGCTCTTTACTCTTTAAATTGCCTCTCCAATCGCTAGCCCCAGGAAGGAATAATACTCTGTCAGTCTTTGTGAGAGAGGCCTAGTTCAGTAAAAGGAAGGGAAGAAGGGGTAAACATTTCCAATGCGGGCAACACATGTACAAAAATGTAAAAAATAAAAAATAAAAATAATATTACAAGTGCTGGTGCCATTAGTTCTTAGTTTAGAATATTAAGCCTGTTTTCCTCTTGAAGAGTGACAGTGTATAAATGCTTCACATTTATTCTCTCTTAATGCTTTTTATGAGTATTATATAACTGAAAAAAAGACAAATCTAAGCTTGTAGCTTGAATTTTAAGTAAGAGCAATGCAAGCTTTTGCTGTTAGTGAATCACAGTGTCCAGAGGAAATGCCTTGATTTTAAACCCCATTGTGCACATTGTTAAACCCACACTTTCGTTAAAATAGGAGTGCTATTGTACAGACTGCCTTTAGGGGTTGAGGGTGTGGGATGAAGCTCAGCTCTTTGTAATAGTCGGATCTGCGGTATGTAGACTGTGGATGGCTGCCTTCCCTGCAACAGGCAATATTGTCTTTGCCTCAGAATTCAAGTCATGTGGTGCAAGCGTTCCTTTTCTTCTTCTCTTTCTATTTTTTCCTTTCATTCTCTTTATTTCTCTGTCTCCTTTTCTCTCCTTACATTGCTATGCTATTAATAGAGAATTCAGCCTCTGGAGGATGTAAACATGGTAGCATGAGATAGAAGGAACAACAGCATGTAAGGGTGAAAGTGGTGGATGGAGAGACCAGAGCAAAGTGGAAAATAAGAGAGGGGTTGATGAAGTGAGGACAGTGAAAAGGCGCAGAGAGCTGAAATGAAGAGGAATAGCTGAGCTGAACTTAAAAAAAAAAAAAAAAAAGCAGAAAAAAGAAAAAAAAAAAAAAAAAAAAAGAAAAAGAAAAAGGG